>CABHPQ010178357.1:417-38899 GCA_902168405.1 Peromyscus aztecus
AGGAAAAGTTTAAAAATGTCAATCACTAGGGGCTCGATGGTTAAGAGCACTTGTTGCTCTTGCAAAAGACCTGGGTTCTGTTCCAATACCCATATAGTGGCTCACAACCATCTGCAACTCCAGTTCTAGGGGATTTAATGCCCTCTTCTGACCTCTGAAGGGATCAGGCACACATGCGGTATATATACAAACATAAGGCAAAACACTCATAGACATAAAAAGAAATTGTAAAATAATGCCCATCATTTCAACAAGAGTATCATGAAAAGATGATTTGTTCTCCTGGGTTAGGGATGCTTCAGCTTTGCTCACACTTCCTATTTGTCTTTCATATTCATAGCAAGTTTAAATTTTCAATGTTGGTGTCATCTCTAGCTTATTCCCATTCTTTTACCCTCCAGGGCAAGTACTGGGTCTTATTTTCTCCATCCAGTCCTTTATTCTCTTTTGCATATAGTCTGCCCCTGTCCTCAACAGGGCACAGAAACAATATGCATAGAAAAGAAGTTGTGAAGTAGTCAGTGTCACTCAAGAGCATTCACTCTGCCTTGTCATAACCCCAAGTTAAATTATAAAGTGTTTATTTTTCAGTTAAATAGATAATTAAAAGCCTATGCTTAAAAGTCCTGATAAAGCAAATTGCTGGCTACACTTATTACAGAAATGCAGCAAATATTAACTAAGCGCAAATGCACTGGGCAGAAAGAAGGTTAAACCAGAGCTACGTGGTGGAATCCCTGCCCCCAGATAAATGCCACTTGTACCTTGACTACCTCTGTGCTGTCACAAATCATTAGAGAAAGAATAGCCTCTTTGTCACCACACTGAATTCCTGCCCACTGGACAGGAGCTGATGAGTCAATAGAACACAGTGGTATCAGTTTGATGGAGGAGCCCTTGCAATAGAAAAGACCCGTGTGGCTTCAGAAGGAGGATCTTGGACAATCAGAGTCTGGGAGACACAGAAGCACGGGATCATCTGGTGGATCGTGGACTCAAGGGAACAGACAAGGAGAATTAGGAACTCCTGCGCTGGACTCAAAGGCTCTCAGCCGTTCGCTCTTCCAGGAAACGCCGGAAAGGTGTGCTCTTTAATTCACAGAAATACCACCGCCACCATGTGCTCTGGATGCATGATTAGTAAGGATGAATTTTGCCATGCTCTTTTATCCTAATCTTCCTATAACCACAGTGGGATTTCTTTAAATCCCTTAAGCATTCTGTGTGAGAAAGCAACAGACATCATCAGACGTTTGTATCACACTTCTATTTCAAAGTGCTTTTGCATATGCTATCTGGTTTGATCTTTACTGCAGTGCCAGAGGGTAGGGAAGGTGCATATTATAACCCTCATTCACACAGGAGGATACTGGGTCTCAAGAGAGTCAAAGATACCTCGGGGACTGCAAATACCAATGGGTAGAACCAGAACCATGGTCTTCTCTCCTGTTCCCTATAGCTTTGCTGACTACATTTAAAGACATCATGGTGTCTGAAAGCTAGTCTGAGGAACACCGAAATTGTCTCCCCAGTATTTATCCCCCTCTCTGAATCACCACCATCCCCACTACCACCCACCACTTGTTATGTGACAAAACTTTTCCTGAGGAGATGAAACACACTCTTCTGTTCACCCCAGATAGGGAGCCCACAACAGACCAAAGTACGGATACCACTAAAGTCCAACTTTGTGAACCAATGAGCTTTCCTGGGTTGCTCGTAGGAATATGTAGTGTAGTGATATTTTGTTTGTGCTCTAACAAGCAAAGCTTGCCTAGAGATCAGAGAGACAAAGGAGCAAGCCACTAGTTAACCACAGAGGCCAGGCAAGTGGTAGCATGCACATTTAATCCCAGCATTTGGGAGGAGGAAGCAGGAAGATCAGGAGTTCAAGACCACCCTAGGATACATGAGATTGACCCAGTTTAAAAGAGAAACAGAGCCAGGCGGTGAAGGCTCACGCTTTTAATCCCAGCACTAGGGAAGTGGAGACAGTAACATAAGGCAGAGGAACGGGAGCTCAGCCCCTTTTCGGTCTGAGGTAAGAGGTGACTTTGGCTAGCTCCTTTCTGATCTTTCCACATTTACCTCTATATCTGACTCTGGGTTTTTACTATTAAGACCAGTTAGAATTCACGCTACATAGGGGTGAGGGTTAAATACAGGGGCAGAACTAACTCAAAGACAGTTATATCACCAAAGGTGACCCCAGCATGAGTGACAGCTCACAAAGTGACATGGGAAACTTGGAGCACACTACACAGCCTGCAGACACCTCAATAGGCTGGACAACGTCCTGTCTGTGTGTCTCAGTTTACCTAAACCTCTCCCAGGAGCTCTTGTCTAACTGTCTTCTTTGCAGCTGGGCTCTGCTTACTCTAAAGGGAGAGAGGCCTGGTGTGTCTGGTCAGTTTCAGGAAGTTCTTGAAGTTGTTGTTATTATTATTATTATTATTTTGGTTTTTTCCCTCCCCACTTAAGGAGCTCCCTAGCAGGATAGAATGTTTTGATCCTGTAGGAGACAGTTACACAACACCCCCACATTAGCAGCCCCTGGATGGTGTTTACTGGGGTGATTATAGCAGGCCTGAGAAAGAAATGGAGAGGTCTCCAAGGTGCACTGTGTATGTGTAGTGCAGGTTGGTTGATGAAAGAAGACACTCCAAGATGAATTTTTAAGGCCTATGTGGCAGCAGGAAGGTCCCGCCTCTCTGATGGGCTAAATACCGAACAGCCGTACAAAGAAACAGCCATACAAAGGCATGTTTACTGATTGTTACACAAAGTATTTCCTCATACCAAGATCCCTAATCTAATTTACACGTCTTACTAAAGGAGAGCTTCACAAGCCCCCCATGAGTCTAGTCCTTTTAATATGTATCATTTGCAATACACAATAATACAAGAGCCTCAGGCGTGCCTGGGGTATCTTGAGGCCAAAGTCGTGGGATGGCTGCAATGTCCCTTCAGCAAAACAATCATTGTTTTCCACAAGGATTCTTCAGGGTCAAAGTACTTCTGAAAAACAGCTGTCCATTCTACTATCTACCCCCAGACAGTGACTACTAAACTCCTACAACAGAGCAGAGAAGGACTGAGGAAAGAAAACCAGGTAAGATTCTACAGTGGTTATAACAGAGCCCTCCTGACTCCAAACATAGATGGCATGAGAACAGATTCAGCTTCTCCTTATCCAAGTTTAAATTTAACGCTAGACAAACTTTTCAGTCTGTCAAAATGCTGGGCCATCTCTTTCCATGATCAGTTCATTTGTATTCAAGAATGGGAAATGAATTTTATTATTGGCATAGGAGAAATATAATTAAGAAAAGTGATAGAATTATAAAGCTTTCTGAAGCTAAATATAAATTACTTTTGAATTAGATATTTTAAATTATTAATACCGCAGATCCCTTTCCATTGATGTGTATAAATTAAATATTAATTGCATTTAAATTTGGAGGTTTAGTATTTATGGAGTGTTTTATATGAACATTATTTTAATGCTAGTAAAGAGCTGTTTGGGCCATTTACTTATTCCATAATTATTTTTGACCAGCTGCTTAGAGCCAGATGCTGTCTATAGTCATGGTTGATCCTTTCAAAGATAAAATATGAGGAATTCTCCTCACCTTACAAGGAGCACGAAGGCAATACAGACTCCATCTTAGACCACCTGCTGTACTCAGTTCCAAGAAGGACCTCAGGAATGTGCTGTGACAACTAGAACAGATACAGGGCAGTATGCTCCTGTAGATATTCTGTCTGCATTTCATGGCCCTTGAAGATATCTAGCTAATCCTGCTGAGTAGCCCAGATAATCCTGCTCAGCAAGTTGTGATTCCCCACCAAAAGTCCAACCCAATAGTTTCAACTATGGTTTTACACCAAAAGTTTAGACCAATAATTTCAAAAAATCACCTTGCCCCATATCCCTTGTACCTAATCCCAGGATGCCAAAGCATGTAATTCCTGACTTGCAGTTTTTCCCTATAAAAACTCTCTACACCTGGGCCTGCCACTGCCGCCACCGCTGCCGCTGCCGCCGCTGCCGCCGCCGCCGCCACCACCACCACCACCACATACCCCTCCATCTGCCTGGTGGTGGCCCAGGTTCAAACCTGACAATAAAAGGACCCTTATGTGCTTACATCAGAAACCAGCTCCTTGGTGGTCTCTGGGGGTTTTGCGAAACCGGTACAAGAGTCAGGAAAAAAAACTCTAAAATAACAAAGAAATGGCAGAAAAGAAAATGATGGTATTATCCAAACAAACCAGCAAGAAAGCCAACAACAAGTGTCCCTTATATGCTGACATAAATAGAGCATTTAGCATTTCAAATGTCCTTCTGAAAGTTGAGTATAGCTGTGCCTAGCTATACTGATAGCTTAACTCTCTTACACAATTCTTCACACTCCCCTGGCAACTCTGGCTAGACAGAATTTACACAAAGATGAGTAGCAATCTCTGTCTTGCTCCCAATGTCCAGTCCCTATCATCATTGTGAGTTTTGTCAAAGGAAACAGTTCCTGCACCTACATCCATTGGAAAACCTCAGCCCTTTTCTTTCTTTCTTTTCTTTTCTTTTTTCCCCTGAGACAGGGTTTCTCTGTGTAGCTTTGGAGCCTGTCCTGGAACTCACTCTGTAGATCAGACTGGCCTTGAACTCACAGAGATCCACCTGCTTCTGCCTTCCCAGTACTGGGATCTCAGCCCTTTTCTTTAAAACCTTTCCATCCATCACAAACACATTAGTATTTAGATAAAGTCACTTTTCTATAGGATCCATTGTAACAAAATGATTCTGAATTCTTCCCAATGGCACATTTTAAATGGCATTGGTGACTTTTAGAAACTTGACAAGAGAAACACCTTACATAACATTTTATATGCCACCAAAGAGTTTGCCACAGTCTCTTTGCTATGAGGAATTTTTATTAACATCCTGCAAAGTTGCCACCAATTTTCATTGAGCTGATCTGCTTCCAACTCATCATTCACTTTTATATGTTGGTCTATTTTGGGAATCAGTTGTTTCTTTTCAAATCCTGGTGGATTTTTCACAATTACAAACATAATTCAGACTCTTGTTTCTAACAACAAAGACTAGAAATCTTGACTGACAAGGAAATGGGAAGCTATAAAAATTTTAAATGAACTGATGAGCCCTCAGCAAAACATAGAAAAGAGAAGGCAAAGACCAGAAAGGGGAATTGTCTACAGTCTATGTGAACACATGTTGAGTGGCTTCCAAGATCCATCAGGTCATTCTCCTTCCCAACACGTTCTGGGGTTTCCATGTTGGTGAGAAGGTGAAAATTTGTATTGCTGGAGAAGGCCTATATTCATTTTCTATTGCTGCTGTAACCAATCCCTCAAACCCATGGCATAAAACAATACAGTCTATTATTTCACTGGCTTTGGAGTAAAAAAATTAAACTAAGTCCCAGTGAGATAAAAATCAAGGTATTAGCAGGGCTGTGCTCTGTTCTGGAGGCTATAAGGCTATAGGACAGAACTCATGCCCTTCCATTCCCAGCCTTTAGAACTCATTCACTTCCATTAGCTCACAGTTGCCATTCTCTGTCTTTAAAGCCTACAGCCTTGGGCCACACCTTCTGGCACTGCCAGAAATATAATAATAATAATAATAATAATAATAATAATAATAATAAAATAACCCTTGAACTTCTGCTTCCTTCTTCCGTGTGTGAGGATCCTTGTGATTATGGTAGGCCTACTTAGATAATCCAGGATAAGCCATATCCAGGTCAACTGAATATCATCTGTCTGCAACCCTCAATTCCCTTTTGCCATTTTAAGGTACCATGTTTACTAATCTTGAGGATTAGAAAGTGGACATCTTTGGGAAGGCATTATTCTTCATCTCAAGAGTTTTGTGGGTATACAGCCTGTACTGTGTTAACTGACCATCATATTGAAGATTAAAAGTTTAAAAAACCAGGCAAAGGAGCTGACCCTCCCCCTTACCAGCTGCAGCACTCAGGAAAGCAGGTCCTGCACCTCACCTGAGCAGCACAGTAGAGCTGACTCTGTTGACTGGGGCACAGGTGAGCTGGTCCAGAGAACGTGAGTGGCCTTGCCTCTCATCTGCCTTATGGTGGCATGGGCAAGGGAGAGACAACCCCCTCTGCCCCTCACCTCCTGTAGCAGTTGGGAGAGCTGGTCCTGAGTTCAAGAGAATGGGAGAGCTGTCTCTGTCCCTCATCAGCTGCAGCACTTGGGAGAGTGGCCCCTGCACCTTGCCTGGGCAACATCGTCGAGCTGGCCCTGGTGGTGTAGATGTAGGTAGCTGGCCCTGAGGGCATGAAAGCAGGAAAACCAGCCTTGTCCTTTGTTTCTTGCTTACGTAGGGTGAACTAGCAGAGGCAGGGCTGGAGAGGTCACCCTGGTATTGAAAATGGGGATGGGTCGGCAACCCATTGCAACCACCCAGGCCCAGAACCAGGGCTATGAGTTGGTCCACCCCAACATCCACCTCATCTACGATCTGCTGAAGCACAGTCCTGCAGATTCAGAGCTGCAGGATCTCCATGATACAGGCAACAACAAAGGAGTCCCAGTGAGGACTCAGTGTCAATAGCAGAAACCAGAGTCCTCAAACAAGACCAATGACTCTTTGCAACAAACATTTGCAGGTAAAGACATATGAATAAAAGGGTAAACTGTGAAACTCAATGTGTCACACTACAACTTCCATGACAAGATTTTTTTTTCTTTTCTCTTAAATTTTATTTTGTTTTGGGAGGGGAGGTTGCAGGGCCAAAGGGTGAATGTGACGGGACAGGGAGATGAGTGGGATCGAGATTCATGATGTGAAAGCCATCAAGAATAAATAAAAGGTAGGGGAAAAAAGAAAAGAAAATTATGAATTCTTTTTTTAAAAAAAGTTTAAAAGACTTAAAATTCCCTTTTCCTGTTGTGGTTTGAGTATCCCATCACTAACACATCCTTTTTAAAAATAAAAAATAAAATAACAATCTTATTTAATATCTGCTTCATCTAATACAGCCCACAAAAACAGGAATTCTTATCTGTTTTTATTTACTGCTCAAGTCTCAGCACCTATAACATAAATGCATGACAGTAGTAGACACTGAAAATGTTTTTAAAGATTTTTTTTGAATTTCATATGTATGTGTGTTTTTTGCCTGCGTATATGTATGCACCACATGCCTGGTACCTACCGAGACCAGAAGGCATGGGATTCCCTGGAGCTGGAGCTACGAACAGTTATAAGCTGTCATGTGAGTGCTCAGAACGGAACCCAGGTCCCTGCAAAAGTAGGAAGTGCCCTCTTCTGTATACATAATAAATAAATAAATAAATCTTTAAAAGAGAGAGAGAGAGAGAGAGAAGGAAAAAAATCACTCCTGATTTTCTGATGTTAATATTAGATTGAACATCAAATATTAAGAAAGGTGATAGGAGAAAGAAAAATAACAGGCAGAGAAATACAAATTAGTATTAGCCAACTACACCTAGCTGTGCTGATGTGGAGGGATAATACATCACACCAGCTGGACTTCTTTTAGGAATATAACCCTGGTTTAAAATTTGAAGTGAATCAATATCATTCATCACACTGAGAATACAGGAGAAAACTCACATGATCATTTGGTGAAGAGTCCACTGAGAACCCTGGCTGGGAAAGAATGAACTACGGAGTGGGTGATCAAGTTCACTGGCACCATATTGCTTAAAGAAAGAAGATAAGTCACTTGAAGCCCTAGAGTCTGGGCTTGGGGCCAGGTCTGAATTCCCATCCTTCCTCAGCATGAGCTTTAGAGAATGGTGTCTCTTGACGCCACAAGGTGGAAATAGCCAAGATCTCATAATCAGCTACAGTCTGTAGCCTCTATTGCTAAGGTATCCCTAGCTGTATACAGAGAGCAATTGACTAACTTTTCTGGTACTTTCCCTCTCCTTTTCTCCTAGTTTTTGTAGGAGGTGGTGATAGATATTGGTTACGGCTTGCAAAAATATGAACACAGAATAATCACTATTGTACTAAAATGTTGAAATGATAACTGACCAAACTTTGAGTTGTGTCCTGTGACCAAAAAAAAAAATGTATGTAATAAACAACTTAAATGAAAGATTTTGGCTCACCATTTTGGAAGCTTCATGTCCAGGTCGATTGGTCCCATTGCTTTGGGCCTGAAGCACAACAGAACATGACCACCTTAGGATCATGTGGCACTGCTTACCCCATGGCAGCTCAGAAGCAGAGATAAAGACCCCAATCACCCAGCAACCCACTTCCTTTCATCAGGCCCCATCTTCCCAAATTCTATCAGCTTCCAGTGATCTATTCCATTATGAGTCTATCAATGGATCCATGCATTCATTGGTCAGAACCCACATGATCCCACCACATTCTAAAAGTTCTATTTCTGAACACTGCACTGGGGACCATCTTCAGCACAAGAACATTAAGGAAATATTTCACATTCAAGCCATGATGCTTAATGTGGGAGCACTGAGTGATGTTTCAGTCTTAAGAAGAATATATATTCTATGTATTTTTTAAGTACAAATGAAAGGAAAGGGCATCAGTAGGTATTAAATATTCAATTTGGGTATACTTTTGTCAACATTTTTACTTCTAGTATGTTTAACCTCTCACATCAAGACCTTCTCCCGGTGTACAGAAAATTTCTCAGTTTTATTTGCAGTGGGAAGCAGAGCCAAAAATGCTTTTGCAGCTCTGGGAACCCGTGTGCAGCCACAGAACAAGATGTTAGCCAATTGGACAGGCATACCTCTGGAAACGTAAGCCTTGAGCAGGGGCTGGCAAAATGGCTCAGCAGCTTTCAGCGTGTCTTGCAGAGGATGCAGACTGAGTTCTCCAGCCCCACATAGCACCTGGCAACCTTCTATAGCTCCTACTCCAGAGGTTCTAAAACTCAGGCATGTACATGGTATGCATTAATAGATGCAGGGAAAATATTCATACACATAAAAATAAATAAATCTTAAAATATAAAACATTAGGATTAAGATAAGAGTGGGGAAATGGAAATAGTGAGATATAAAAATGAAGAAGAAAG
Organism: Peromyscus aztecus; assembly: GCA_902168405.1. Taxonomy (NCBI): domain Eukaryota; kingdom Metazoa; phylum Chordata; class Mammalia; order Rodentia; family Cricetidae; genus Peromyscus; species Peromyscus aztecus. Next base: position 9,492 of record CABHPQ010178357.1, read on the forward strand.
CATTCCACCATCCCCTGAGCAGAGGAGATGTCCTGAGGCCAGCAGTTTGGGTGGTTCTGGGAGCTGCCCAGAAAAACTCATTGGAAGGTTTCCTATGGCATCATTTTGACTACCTAGCTTCTCGTAATGGTTCATCTTCACTGTAAGTTTGGTGGATTTAGAATCACTATGGAAACACATCTCTTGGATGGAATAAAAGGGAGAAAGTAAGCTGAGAATCAGAACTCACCTGCCTCTATTTTTGACTACTGTGCTCACAAAGAAATTGGTCACCTCACATGCTACCATCGCTCACCTGCCATGTTGGAGTGTGTCCTTCAAACTGTGAGCCAAAAAAACCTTCCTCCTTCAAGTTTCTTCTGCTAGATATTTCTAACACACCCCTCTTGGCTGCTCTGTGTGCTGTGATTTTCAGGCTTCCTGTCTGTGAGCTATTCAAAATCCTGGGCTTTCTCTGCTGTCATTAGTCACCATAAATTTCTATTCTGGCAACCAAGGACTTTGAGCTCTTTGGTATTAAAATGTTCTGAAGTTTTTGTCTTTCTAGGTTAGAGATACCAATTGACTTGGATTTCAAAATTTCAAAAGTAAAGAGGGTTTAACTTGATGAAGTCATCAGAGGAAATCTTGGTAAAGGAGTAATATCTGGGCAAGAATGCAACATGGAATAGAAAGAAATAAAAGATTTTTGACGGATTGAACTGCAGCTTAGTGGCTTCGACGGCCAATGTGGAGGTCAAGTCAGAACACAGTGTGTAGTTCATATTTAAATTCAGTTTGTACTTATGGTATATTTACTACATTCTTTGCAATGAAGCTGTGAGATACACTTTAACCTATGTGGCCTCATTCAAATCCTCACAGCAACCCTGTTCAATAGGTTATGCTACACTTGTGACATTAAATAGTCATTGTTAACTTGACTATATTTGGAATCATCTAGGAGACACACCTCTGGGCACGTCTGTAAGGGTGTTGGCACCTTAACTAAAGAGGAAACTCCTGCCCTGGATGTAAGTGTCACCAGCCATGAGCTGGGGTCTCAGCCTGGATAGAAAGAGGAAGAAGCCAGAACATTCACCTCTCTCTGCTTTCTGACTGTGGATGTACTGTAACTAGCTGCCTCACATTCTCTCCCTATCATGTTGGACTACATACCCTTAAATCATGTGCTATAACATTCTCTCTCTCTCTCTCTCTCTCTCTCTCTCTCTCTCTCTCTCTCTCTTTCTCTCTCTCTCTCTCTGTGTGTGTGTGTGTGTGTGTGTGTGTGTGTGTGTGTGTGTGTGTGTATAACAATTCTATCTGTTCTGGAACTCTCTGTACTAAGCTGGCCTTGAACTCACAGAGATTCACCTGCCTCTGCCTCCTGAGTTCTGGGATTCGCCATAACATTATTTTATAGGATATGTTGTTATAGTAATGATAAAAGTAACTAATACAATCTGGTTTTCTGGATAAAGGAGACAGATTTAGGGGAGATGGCTGAGTGGTTAAGAGTACTGGCTGATCTTCAAGAAAACTCAGGTTCAATTCCCAGCACCCACATCATAACTCCAGGTTCAAAAGAGCCAGTACTTTCTTCTGACCTCCCTGAGCTCCAGAAACATGTGGTACATGTATAAACATGAACATCAAATACCTATACATACAATAAAATATAAATAAATAAAATATAAATTTTTAAAACCAGAGGTCTTATGGAAGTTTAAACTGCATGGTCAGATCACACCATTCTTACACAGTAGAGTCAAACAGTATTACCCAGGTTTCTAGTCTGTAAGACAAGGAAACTAAGCTCTACTACCTCTGTTTGAATTACTAATGTGACTGTTTTCAGCTGATAATTTTTCTACTTTTAATACTAAGAGTTTGTTCAAACTTTAGCCTATCTTCTCTATATTAGCTAATGACCCTCTTCCTTGACACAGTGAAATAAGATGCCAACCTTCTAAAAATTAACCTAAATTTTATATTCAGTGAGAATGAAAACTAAATAATGCTTGGTTTTTTATACAATCTCAATAGTAAAATCAAAAATAGCATGTAACAATTGGAACCTAAATTAAAAACAGTGAGCTATGCTCTGTTTCTATAGCAACATAATAAGGAAAAGATTAAATGACCTAAGAGATACTATAATTATAATATATCAGTCCAAGGCTTTAATATAATTTTTAGAAAAAATTCATATGCATGTAATAATTATTATCACCAATGTCCACACACTAGCATCATGTGTTCCTAAAGGAGTGTGCTATAGTATGAGAACTCTCCTGTGCACACTGCTTATCATGGGACCACCTTCTGCAAACTTAGTGCACTTCCCACAGCTGCAACCCGGAACCACGTCTTGCTTGCCATGGCCCAGTGGAAAACGTGCTTTCTGCTCAGCAGTAGCTTCTGGGTTCGGGAGTTGAAGGCGTTCATTTGCCTACTGTGGTGGTTCAAATGGGAACAGCCTCCATAGGCTCACATGTTTAAACACCTGGTCCCCACTTGGTGGAACTGTTTGGGGAGGATTAGGAGGTGTGGCCTTGTTAGAGATGTGTCACTAGGGCTGCATTTCAGGGTTTCAAAAGATTCCTGCTAGCCTCAGTGTGCCTTTCTCTGCCTCCTACTTGTGCATCAGGATATGAGCTCTCAGCTGTTCCTGCCACCATACCTTTGCTCCACCATCATGGACTCTAACCATCTGAAACTCTAAGCTCAATTAAACGTTTTTCTTGTATAAGCTACCTTGATCATAGTGCTTGGGCACAGCCATAAAAAAGTGACAAAGTTGGCTGCTAAAGAATGAAGCAGAATGAGCAATCCACATGAAACACTGAAGCACATGAGTCAAAGTCTAAAAACTGCTTGACAGGTAAACTAATTTAAGAAGCAAAAAAAAAATAATAATAATAGCCATTCATCAATAAACCTCTCTCACACAATGGTACTTTGCACACAGGCCACCCAGTGTTGCCCCCATAAACCTTGAATTCTTGAGCTCAACTTATTCTCCTATCTCAGCTTCTCGGCATCCGGGGCTGTGGATGCACAGAATTTGCCTTGGAGCCCCAGGAATGCTGCCACCACTGCTCCTGTGGCACTGGCAGGAAACTGGTGGCACTCACATGTATAACTCACAGGTGTCAATTTTTATGGGACTACTCCTGAGTAGAATGAATGTCAACATACAATCCTTCCCCCTCATATCCCTCACATAGCAGTTCTTGGTTATGTTTTACCAGGCTCCTCAGAAGGTTCTGGCATGATCACTAACCAACCAACAGAAGATGCATACTTAATTGGCTTTTCCTCTGTTAACTTTTCTACCAATTACTCCCACTCTCCTGAAAAGTCTTCTCAAACTAATTATATATAAGCCTTGGCTCAGGCCATGTCATCAGGAGAATCCAGGCAGAGAGACCTATATTTACCTAGATTTTATATATTTGTGTGTATAGATCTCAGTGTGACTCAGCTAACAGCTTTTATCGTTTTTTTGTAGTATCTGCTACTTTAAATTATATGTCTGCATCCTGAGAACAGCTCTCATCTTGTCCTAGAGATTTTGTAACACCTTCATAATGTAGCTCTCCTGATATGAGAATCAAATAAAGCATAGACAAAACATAGCTTGGGTGTCTGAACTTCTAAGTTATAACTGGTTTGCTCAATTTCCACTCCGCTATGTAGTATAATACCTTTTGGGAAGTCAATTTACCTCTCTATGCCTCAACTACCACATTTACAAAAATGGAATACAATTCCTACTTCACAGGTTGTTATTAGGATTCAATGAACTAATATGTGTGAAAATGTCCATTATAGTGCCAGGTAGATAATCAGCCTGTCGAGCAAGTACTGTTAGCTGATATTATTACCATTATCAGTAGAATTGGTTTTACTTCAAAGTCTGCCACCATGAGGATAACGTATCCATTTTTATAGACTTGCTATTTCCACCTCAAACTTTTCATTGAATCTTATTTTGAAGACGTATGTAACTGCCTGCACTTACTTAGTGCTGCAGATCGAAATATCTCCATAGAACACAGCAGGAAAACCTCCACATGTATCTTTGAGAGACTTCAAAACACTACCACTCTTACCTCTCCCTCACAGCCAGTCCGTCCCTGTGCTGAGAACATCACTGGATTTTCGCAGCTCTTGGGCAGTCAGTCCTTCATCAACTCCACAAGTACAGAAGAGTGGAAGTGGAAGTAGAGTGTAAGGTGACGTCAGTGGAAGCTAAGGCATCACCATGCAAAATGCACTCTTACACTGTGAGCTTATAAGGTGACTGGGTTAGTAGTGACCAGCTATGTGGCCAAGAATTCCTGGGGTCTTGTTGCTGGCCCCCTATCCACTCCTTGTCTGGCTATAGTTCAGCACCTCCTGAAACCATTTTGAACTACAACCGAACTCACTGATGGAAGGGACTCTAGATCCTGTATTCCTTGGTTTTTCCAGTGAAGCTTTGGGGGTGCCAGGAAGAGAAAGGGAACTGCACAGATTGATGCAGGGTACCACTGCGCCCATGATATACATGGACCCACTCTCTACTACCCAAGATGCTCTACTTGTCATTTACACTTAGAACTTTATTCATTTTGTCATATGGTTCTTTAGAAAGTGAACATTTCTGCCTGCCCCTTGATAAAAAAAAAAAAAGAGAGATGGTATAAGAGATTGTTGATCTAGTCATATACCAATTATCACTGTTGATGATGGGCATTTTTTGTATATTATATATTTTTTATATAATATATTATATATTTATATAATATAATATAATATATTATATATTTATATATATTATATATATATTTGTATAACAGCATTTTTTGAGACATTATCAATTCCCAGGCTCTGTCCAAGTTACAGTAATTGTATCAGTATCTTTTCTGACATTGTGATGAAACATCATAACCAAAAGCAACTCATAGAAGGAGGAGCTTATTTTGTCTTATGGTTCCAGATGGAGAGTCCATAATGGTGAGGACGGTATGGTGGCAGGCAGCCAAAGCACAAAGCTGAGCGATCACATCCCCATACACACCAGAAAACAGAAAGACTGAACTAGAACTGCCGTGAGGCTATAAATATCTCTCAAGGCCCACTCCCTCTGACATCCTTCCTCCAGCAAAGCCTCACCTCATAAAGATTCCATAACCTCCCCAAACAGCACCACCATCAATGGCCCAAGTGTACCTGAGCCTAGAAGGCGCATTTCTCATTCAAACCACCACAGTGATACATTAAGCATCAAAAACCATGATTTCTGCCCTCGAGGATTTTCAGTTTAATCAAAAAGGCAGACCATTATCAAATAAAACCTACAAAGATAAATATTCTGAAGGATGAAGGTCTGGGCTTCTCTGTGTAACAGCCTGGCTGTCTTGGACCTCACTCTTTAGACCAGGCTGGCCTCGAACTCACAGAGATTCGCCTGCCTCTGCCTCCTGAGTGGTAGGATTAAAGGAGTGTGCCACCACCACCTGCCTGGATGGTCTGGTCTTAAGTAGGCCTATAACAGAATAATTTCACATAAACAGAAGTCTAGAAAGAGTTTCCTGGACTCATGATTCTTATACGAAAGGAAGTAACCAAGAATACTTTTTTTTTTCCCCAGCATGCTATTGAAAAAGGAGAAAGTCCTACTTTCGTTGTTCTTTTAGTTATTATTTGTAGTTTTGTTAAATTCCAATAGGTCTTTTTTTAAATGTCAAGGCAAGTTGGGTTCTATGCCATCCTCACACAGGTCAGGATAGGGCATAATAGAGGTTTTAACTCTAGCAAAGAAGAAGGTGAAACTTCCCAGAAATAGAACAGGGAGAGAAGTGGGGAGAAGGCAAGAGGTCAAGCCTGAGGTCCCCACTTTCCCTCTGGAGAGTTCAAGTTGAAACTGTTGTATCTTAGGAGTGGATGTTGGAAGATGAATGGCTGAGGAAAGTCTTAATGGGTAAGCCAACATACAGTCTCACACTGAAACGCAATATGGTTAGAGCTGTCCTATAGGTTAGAGACTGAGATGCAAAGGAGGTTGGTGGGCAGAGGAACTGTGAATATAGAATGAAGAAACCACAGAGCAAGTACTACAAAGTCATGAATACAGTCACCTACATTTTCTAAAATCTCCTACTTTTCATATGTGCATCTTCAGTCCATATGGGTTTAATTTTGTAAAGGGTGTAAGGCAGGGACAACTGGTTTACCCAGCACCCTTTATTCAAATGGCTTCCCCTTACCAACCACAAGTTTGATATAAATAGACTGACTGAACATGTGTGGGTTTTCTCCTCTATTCTGCTCTCACTGATCAGTTTGTCTATCCTAGCCCAGGTATATACTACCTAATTAATCTGTGTTCATAATGATCTTAAAATCTCTGGTTGCCTCTGACAAAACAAAATACCTCCTTCTTGTGAACATTCCCATGGGTATGTAAATTTAATTTTTGAAAAACCCTTCAAATATATTGTCCAAGTGAAGAATTATATTCCACTCTAAGTACCTTAACAGAGACCCAAACCATATTCTATCATTTCACAATACACACAAGTAGCCGATCTTCTCGTCTGAAATGGAGAAGGAACCTTTAATATTAGTGGCAACATGTTTCTGCATCTCTCGTTTCTTTTAATCAGAGTCAATAAGTAATTTCTTCACTGGTCACTACCAAAGCACTTTTGGGAATGCAGGCTTACAAAGCAATGTTTTAGAAATAACTTTTAAGGAGAAAACATTACCTTACAATGGCTTGATACAGAGCAATTCAATAAAAGGATGATTCCTTGATCTTAAAAAAGAAAAAAATCAGGGTTTAGAGTCTCTCTTCAGTAAAGCAAGCAAGAAAAGCATTTTTTAGTGACAATGAGTAATTGTTTTCATTAGCCATTGTAAGAGCAATGGGCTTCAGTTTTAGGAAGTCTCATTGGTAATTAAGACCACAAAACTATGAAGGTGTATTATATATTTCCCTTAGACGTTAGCTGAATCAACTCAGCATTTCAAAATACTACTTTTCACTTCCATTTGTGAATTTTCCCTTATAAAATTCTTCTGGAAATGGTCTTATTTAGAGTATGAAAGATTGGATGGCCACTGTGACTCACTGAGGGTTTTCTCAGTGAGTAAAATATATAAGCATGGCTCAAAGGTATCTGAAGAACATATAGATACAGATGATGCCACAGTTCGATTTCAGATAATAACAAAATCCCAACTCCTTTTGACAGTCTTCTGTGGGCAGCAGGGCAGACATATGAAAGGGCAGGATATCACTGTTAACATCTTCACAGCGGGGAGAAAAGTCAACATTCAGCTTCTTCTTCTGTCCTTTCAGGATAAACAAATAGGATTAAGGAAAACAGCAAGGTGGGGAAGAAGGGAAGAAATCACATACTTGCCACCAATTAAAAAGGTGCTACTGTGTTAACAGTTGCTCACTGTTTCAGGAGGAAATTTTTCACTTCTCTGAGTCTGTCGTCATGGCAATATGAAATTGAGACCTATTTCTTCCCAGCTTAAAAATCCCATATAGCAATGATTCACCCGAGTATGAGACAATTCTGAGAGGAGAGGCAGTGTGTAGGAGGAAGGAACATCTGTGAGGGCTCCTCAAGGTGCAAGGCATAATCTCACTTATCCCCAGCATTAACACACCTTGCAAACATGACATCAGTCTGCAAAGGAGATGGCTGGGGCTCTCAAGGCACCTCGATGGAGAGTACCTTAGGATGGGCTGGTGTGGTGGTCCACATCTGTAATCCCAGCACTCCATAGGCGGTGGGAGGAGGTTGCTGAGCTAGACGCCAACCTGTGCTACTTAGCAAGACCTTATCTAAAAGCCTCCCACGTGTGTCACCAGGTAGCTAGGACCCAGGAGCTCCTGACTCAGAACTCACGCTGTTTTCCCTTTGTCAGAGATTTTGCAGACAAAAAAAAAAAAACCTAAATCGTCTATCTTAACCCCAGGCTCTCTGCATGAGTATCAGAAATGGTTTTCTTTCTTTCTTTTTTAAATTTTAGGATAATTAGAGATAGATGATAGATAGATAGATAGATAGATAGATAGATAGATAGATAGATAGATGATAGATAGATAAGTAGATAGATAGATAGATAGATAGATAGATAGATAGATAGATAATTTTACATCCCAATCACAGTTTCCCCTCCCTCGTCTCCTACCAGCCCCTCCCCCTCCCTTCTTCATCCCCTCCATCCACTCATCCCTGCTTTCTATTCAGAAAGGGGCCGGCCTCCCATAGCTACCAACAAAACATGGCATATCAAGTTGCAGTAAGACTAAGTGCCTCCCCTTGTAATATTAAGACTGAACAAGGCAATCCAGTACGAGGAATAGGGTCTCAAAAGAGTCAGAGCAGCCCCTGTTCCCACTGTTAGGAATCCCACAAGAGGACTAAGGCAGAAGTGTTTTTCTTATACACTGAAAGTTCCAAAATAAATAAAAATAAATAAATAAACTGGTCTCTTTTCCTGGGAGTTTCTGTAAAGAAATTTCTGATATCTGCTCCTGCTGGGGATGTCTTTCTGTATGTTGTGAATATGTTGCTCTGATTGATTGATAAATAAAGTGCTGATTGGCCAGTAGCCAGGCAGGAAGTAGAGTATAGGCAGGATAAGCAGAGAGGAGAATTCTGGGAAGTGGAAGGCTGAGTCAGGAGATGCTGCCAGCTGGCGCCACCATGGAGAAGCAAGATGTAAGGATACCGATAAGCCACGAGCCACGTGGCAAGTTATAGATTTATAGAAATGGGTTAATTTAAGATATAAGAACTAGATAGCAAGAAGCCTGCCACAGCCATACAGTTTATAAGTAATATAAGTCTCCGTGTGTTTACTTGGGTCTGAGCGGCTGCAGGAGCCTGGTAGACACAGGAAAACTTCAGTTACATGCTCCTATGTTGAAGCTAATATATTAAGATGAAACAATGTGTGTAGGATGCTTAAAGAGGAAAAAGAGCCCACAACTTTCTGACCAAAAGCAATTTAGAGAGGAAGTATTTATTTGGCTTACAGATTACAGATCATGGTCAAGGGAAGCCAAGGCAGGAACTTGTAGGAAGGAGCTGAAGCAGAGGCCATGGAAGAGTGCTGCTTACTGGCTTGCTCCCCATGGCTCAATTAGCCTGCTTTCTTATAGAACCCAGGACCACCAGCCTAGGGGTGGCACCACCCACAGTGGACTGAGCCTTCCCCCATCTATCACTAGTTGAGAAAAGGTCTCCACTGGCCAGTCTGATAGAGGCAGTTCCTCAACTCTCAAATATTATTAAGAACCGGCCTTAATAAATATTCTTCCCAGGGGCCCAGAAGAGAATTATTTGGGGAAAAGAATCTAAGGACAATGAGCTCTTTTGTCCATCTACTTTATTCCTCTGGGATAAAATTCTGTCTACATAGCTTCAGTACTGCTCTCATGCCTAGCTCCTTTCTTGCCTGATTTCTCTCTACATTTATCTGCTGTCTCCTCTAAGTTCTCTCTTAATTCTTTCATCTCAGTTCTGCCCCATCTTGGTCTTTCTCATCTCATTCTTACCCATCTCTTTCTTCCCCATCTGGCCCTTCCTCATCTTCCATCTCATCCTCAATTTCTCTAGTCAAAATCCTCCTCTAAATCTCCTTATACCTCTCAGTTCTTCTCAAGTCTCTGAGGTATTCAGTTATAAACCCAAGCAATAGCAATCCTCTGGCAGAGCAAGGTCACCAGGCTTGAATTCTTACAGGGTCATAAAGGCAGATAAGAGTTTTCCTCAGGCAGTGACTGTCAGGCTTTCTTTTACAACCCAAAAAAAAAGGGAGTTGTTAAAAGAGGAGGTCAACTGAGAGCTAAGATCAGTTAATATATCAAAAAGGGAATCTATGTGTTCAATCTACATTCCTAGAAATGGTTAGGTAAAATGTTAGGCATCTATAATGTTAGTATAAATACCACTAAGGCTGTAAAGAAAGGAGAGTCTGAGCTTAATTTGCCTTAATTCGGGAAATGGTTTGGTCTTGGATGCTTGATAGGTATTTTAGATAAAATACACTGTTATGCGTTCTTGGAAGCATACATAGCATACAAGAAAATCATTGTAGGAATCAGCTAATATATATACAAAAGCTAAAATATCACCAAGACTTCTTAAGCCATGGCTTGACCTTTGGAAAAGTCCTTGACCTTTCCAAATCATAGCTTTTGTGATGGTAGCTGAATTCCATTACATTTCCCTGCACTTGCAGCACTCACCAGAGATTTCCCTTTTCCCAGTTGACTCTAGATTGTGTGAAATTGACAAAAACTAACCATCAGAGCATGGCATATGCTCTATGCACGTATATTTCTGGTGGGACATTATATATGATGGGATCTGTAATCCAGCAACCTGACACAACTGCCAATGTAAACTAGTATTACCAATTTTCTTAATTAACTGTTAAAGTTAAGGATGACACTCCGAGTCTAATAAATGTCATCTCTGATATCTCTTCTAATCTACATATTTCAAAGCATATAGGATCAGTCACAATTCATAACCACATCCTGGACAATTAACCCATCCCTTGTCGGTGAATTGAGAGGCATGAAGAGCCAAAGCACCTTGGTAGCCTCCTCAATATTGTAGTCCATGGGCTACCCTCCCAGAGAGATTATCCTTTCCTTTGGAATGAAGACCTCTAGACCAGTAGAGCTTTAATCTGGGGGTGGGAAGTAAAACTTTGTAGATCACTAGGGGACACTATGAGAAGCAGTACTAATTTCAGCCCTTGTTACCAGACCCAGGAATCCTGGTTTCGGGAGAAACAGTACCACATACTCAACTCTGGACATGGAACATGTTCTGCATCCTGAGGCCAGTCCCTCAAGTCTACCTACCTGGCACTGTAGCTCCCTATTCAAAGTCATTCTACCATTATTGAGACAGATTCTTGGGCATAGCCTGGTCTATGACAAGACAGATGAATTCTATTGGCTGGCCCACTGCAGACTTCATCTATGAGATGACTTCCTTAGCCAGAAGTGATGTTTATGTGGAAAACCACGACAGTGGCTAAAGCATTCTACAAATCCACAGAGAGTAGTTTTGGCAGAAGCACTGTGTATAGGAAAAGGGAAATCCACAGAGTAAGTATGTTTTCTAGTAAGAGTAATGTGCTGCACCTCTGTGATGGAAACTGCCTGGTACTCCAATCATCCACCGAGTGGCTCTGAGCATTCAGCTCTCATCACAAATTCGGTTTTCACAGACTATGTCCCCTGGACCTTCCCAGGTAGAAGTTTTAATATAATAAATTCACTGCAGCTTTCCAATGTCACTTTCCTTTGTCATATGCTAAGGGAGTACTTGTTGGTACTAGTTTAGTACTTGACACCACTTAGTTTAAAACTCTTTTTGTCCTGTCTTCCCTCAGGCTTGCCTCTTCCTCAGGTTACATCTTCATCTTTGATATGTGGCCTTCATTCCATCTGCCATCTTTGTGATGTAGCTCAACATATTCATAGATTCCAAAACCAGGATGTGGCTTTCTGGAGGAAGAGATTGCCACACCTTTCCAGCTCACCTCTGGTAAAAATTAAGATCCAGCTGGGTGGTGGTGGCGCGTGCCTTTAATCCCAGCACACGGGAGGCAGAGGCAGGTGGTTTTCTGTGAGTTCAAGGCCAACCTGGGTTGCAGAGTGAGTTCCAGGAAAGGCGCAAAGCTACACAGAGAAACCCTGTCTCAAAAAACTTACAAAAAAATAATAAGTTCCATAAGCCAGAACAGGTGGCACAGGACTCTGAACCCAGCTACTCAGGAAACTGAAGCAGGAGGATCACAAGTTCAAACCTTACCTGAATAGGCACTGTCTCAAATAAAAACTAAAAAGGGCTGGAGAGAAAGTCAGTGGAAAAGCCCTTGTCTAGCATGTGAGCGTGTCTAAGATCCAAGTTCAATGACCAGTACTGCATAGAAAAAACAATTAAGGTCTATGAAGATGAAGGCTTCATTGTGTTTTTATACCTCTATACCTAACAGTACCTGGTGCATACTAGGCACTGGAATCTTTATAGAATGAATCAGCAAAGAAATCAAAGGATGACTGTATGAAAGGAGAGCCATTAAGGGGATATTATCCAAATACAGGCTATAGAAATATAGACTAGAGAAAAAAATAAAGAGTAACATCAGAGAAGCCACAGTTGGTGATGTATGAATTAGCAAAAGATGTTCTACAGCCACACCACCCTGAAGGAGCTGAGCACATCTGATGTCATCTGAATTGCCAAGGATTCAACCTATTTAAACTACAGAAAGAGTGAGGGGAAAAAAATTTTATTGACTTGTAGCCCTTTCCCAAGACATCTCAGTTTGACTGTGGTGGGCTGTGGAAAAAAAGAGAAGTGAAGAAATGAAAAGGGGAATTTGTTTTTTTTTTTTACCTTTTTTCTTTGCTTTTTAGTTGTACGTATTTATGTTGTACATTATAATAGTTCAACACATGCACACGATGTACAGTGATTAAAATCAGGGTAAATTTTTTTCTTTACTGTTTATGATTCTTCTAGTTGTTTGAAATAAACATTTTATTTTCTGTAGACACTTCACTGTACAAAAAGCACCAGATCTTATTCTTTGGTCTAACTGGAACTACATACTGTTAGCCAACCTCTCCAGGCTCCCTTCTCTCCCAAATCTCTCAAGCTTCTAATAAGTATTATTCGGCTCCGGACTGAGTTCAGCTGCTTTTTGTTATTGTTGTTTGGGTTTGGTTTGGGGTTTATTTGGTTGTCTTTAGCTTCCACATGTATTTGAGAACATGAAGTACTTCTTTCTGCATCTGACTTATTTTATCAAACATAATGTCTTCTGTGGTGGTTTGAATGTAATTGCCCCCCATAATCTCATAGGGAATGGCAGTATTAGGAGGTGTGGCCTTGTTGGAGTGGGTATGGCCTTGTTGGAGGAAGTGTGTCACTGTAGGGTGGGCTTTGAAGTTTCCTATGCTCAGGATACCATCCAGTGCCTCAATCGACTTCCTGTTGCCTACAAGATGTAGAATTCTCAGCTATTACTCCAGCACCATGTCTGCCTACATAGTGCCATGCTCCCCATCATGATAATAATGAATTGAACATCTGAAACTGTAAGCAAACCACCACAATTAGATATTTTCTTTATAAGAGTGGCCATTGTCATGGTGTCTCTTCATAGCAATAGAAACCCTAAGACATCTTCCATGACACTTTTTTTCTATGGATGAACAATATTCCATTGTTTATATATATCCCATAATTTCTTAATTTTGCTATCTATTTCTGTGTTGGGAACCAGCTCTGACCTGTCAAAGGGATCTTGTGGGGAGGAGTGAGGAATAAAGAAGTATTAGATAGAAAGATAGATGGAGATGATGAGAAAGACAGAGACACAGGATAGCTTTGGGAAAGCCCTGGGTCAATACCCAGTAGCCTCGACTTTATTCATAGTGGGCTTTTTATATATCAGCAAGGGGAGGGGCAAAAGACCTCCCCCTTTCAAGGTCAAAGTATAAAGTACCAACAAGAATAGACCCTTCAAAATATCTGGTAATTACACCTTTGACCAAATCATCTCATTATATAGCTCTGCTGGGCAAAGCAAGCTCAGACTTTCTGACCTTGACTAAGACCTTAGGGAGCCTCTGTGAGCCCCCACAGATCTCCCCTTATTTATAATATAAAGGGCTCCTGTAGACGAATTTATAAATGGTCTTATTAAATAAAAAACAAGAAGCCAAATATAGGGGTGAAAGCCTTAGAGATCAAGGAAATAGGAATAGCCACCAGCCAAACTTACCCCACCCACTCTGCAGCTTCCAAATGCAAGCTACTTCCTATTTTACCCACACCTTTGTTGCCTTGCTGTTCTGCCCTCTCATTGGCTATCTTAGCTCAGCTACCTCACTTCCTTGTCACTGCCTGTCTGTATAGAGACTGATATAAAAAACAAAACCCACAAATACTTTTAGTCCTGATGTAGTCAATTTATCTATTATTTCTTTTGTTGCCTGAACTTTTGTTTGCAGTTAAGAGTTCAAGGTCATCCTTGGCTATACAGTATCTCAAATAAATGAGAAGGGGGAGAAAGGAGAGAAACGGGGCAGGGAGGAAAAACTTAGGAGGAGAAACATTCTCTAATCCAAGTTCATGAACAAGTGGACCTCTTTACCTATGAGTTTTAGAGCTTTCACTTTCAGATCTATGACTGATCCATGAGATTATTTTTTTTTTGTATGTGGTATGGCATAGGTGTGTAGTTTCATTACTTTGCATGGTGCTATCCAGTTATGATAGCTCTCTTTAAAGACTATTCTTTTCCTAGCCAACATTTGGCAGCTTATAAAAAAAAATTAGACCAGCCGGGCAGTGGTAGCGCATGCCTTTAATCCCAGCACTCGGGAGGCAGAGCCAGGAGGATCTCTGTGAGTTTGAGGCCAGCCTGGGCTATAGAGCAAGATCCAGGACAGGAACCAAAACCACACGGAGAAACCCCGTCTCAAAAAAACAAACAAATTAGACCACATGTATGTGCACATTTATAATTCTCCAATTTCAAATGGTAGGCCGGGGCCCACACAATTCTATTCCACTGATCCACCTCCATGCTCACTTAGTTCTTGTGACTTTATAGGAAATCGTGAAATCAGGAAGGGGTGAGCACCCTAACATCTTCTTTTTTCAGGGTTGTCTTGGTTATTCTGGTTCTCTGGGGTACTCATTGAATTTTAGGACCCATTTGTTGATTTCTGTCCCCAAATCTCATAAACTGGCTTCTGAGAGAGAGGGGCTTGGACTTCTAGGTCAGCTGGGGGAGTATTACCATTTAAACAATTTTAAGTCTTTTGAACCATAAACACAGGATGGTTTTCTGTTTCATTGTTCTACAGTCCTTCAGAAAATACAAATTTCATACTGGAATTAGAGTCAGAACACTTGAAGAAATGAAAGGCTGTCTGCAGTCTGTCTGTCCGGGGCACTTGTGTTCCTTACAGCAAGGGCATTGTATTTAATTGGCTTGAAGAAGCTACCCCTCCTTTCAATCAAATGATCCTGGACCAGGACATCCTCTATCAGGATTAATAAGACTTTTTAAGCAGCTCAGAAACTACTGAAAATCAGGACTGAGATTTTTTTTTAACTTGAGTCCAGCTGACTCCAAAGTCTACATTTTTCCAATTACCACCCTTCAAGAGTCCTCAGGTTTGACTGGCTGGCTGCCAGCTTGAAGAGTTAGTTATAGATCAACTAAGTGACTGCTTAATCCATCGAATTCACATCTGTCTACTTAGACTGTTTTTCTTAAGTTGCATTTCTGGTTTTGCATACAATTCTCTAGCCATGCTGCTTCAACTGTAATCCCTGAGGTTTTCGTGTGTGTGTGTGTGTGTGTGTGTGTGTGTGTGTGTGTGTGTGTGTGTGAATTCTCTATGCTAAACTGTTGTAGCCTCAATTCTTCATATACTGAGCATGGGGCGGGGGTGTGAATTGTCCCTGTATTCTTGAATATTCTGCTTCTATTAATAACCATAGCAGCATAGGGCTTTTAATAATAACACAATACCATGGTACCTCTCATCTTGCTCAACTACAACAGCAAAAAGAATTACAGACATTTGCAAACCACAGCCTTATAACAATCAATGTGACAGTGTGGGAAAAAGTAAACACTGTCTCGGCGATTTCCACAGACAGTTTTTCTTCTCTTTCTCGATAACAGTTGGAAGTCTTCTCTCCTAACAAATAACACTGAAGAGACAAAGACCAGAGAGGAGGAGTCGAAGCTTGAGATGGTGTATTTTTAGTCATTTTGATTAAATTATGGAGATGTGAAGTTGATCATTTATTGAAGGGGAACAGGGAAGTCTATGTAAATGTTTGCAGATGAATAATTAATGTGACTTTCCGACATCACTAGGCCCTTAATTAGAGTCACTGTACAACAAAGCAAGAACCAGAGAGCACAATTATTACTGCGGCTAATTGTAACGTTCCTAAGTAACAGTTGAGAGGCGCTGCTTAATTTGCATCTTTAAGGGAAGAGGGCCCGTACCTAGGGTGCCAGTTGCTTTTCATCTGGCTATAACTATTTCCCTGCAGACCAAAAATCTATTAATACATTAATGAATTTCCTTCTACTAAAATATTATCCGGGAAGTTTGGGGTTTATGTATTTTTTTTTTTTTAATTTTCATGGCAATGATGTTTGTGCCTCCCAGCTGCTGAGAAGGTAAAGCAATGGCGCAATGATTCCAACACTGGTCACTCAACTGCATCAGTCCACCGGCTGTTTATGGCCCTTGAAGACGCACTAGGCTGCCCGGAGGGTGTTCTGCATCCTTCATATCTTATTCCTCATTGTCTCCCTTCTACCCACATTTCATCTTCTTAGGTCCATTGTCTTGGTTTTTTTTTTTTTTTCACTCGTTTTTTACATTACCTCTTTGCCTTCTTCTTTCATCTCTGTCTTTCCCCACCCTTGGAAATGAAAAGACATTCAGTTCCTTTTACCTCCAACAAGCTGACTAAATATGTTCATGACTTTGGGGGTTAAAATACCCAGGTTTATTCTCTTCATCCGTGGTTGTTTCCTGGGGTCTGACATCATTTGAGGGAAGGACAGATCCCTAAGGACTGGAAGGCCCTTTGGTTCGGGATCTACAATTCATTCAATTATCTGCCGCTTGTACCCTGACTCAGTTTCTGGTATAAACAGCAGGGCCCAAAGAAAGGTTAACCTGAATTGAATAAATAAATAATTCATAGTGAGAAATAGAATATCCAAGGGCATTTATTCATCAGCTAATCAACACGATCACCTTCTGAGAGAGAAATAAAATTAGGACCAGAAGACAGTCTAGATATAATCAGATAATGATGCTCTTAAGAGACTTTAAGGGGTGTTTTCATAAAGCTGGGGCATCCTAGAAAACGCCCTCATTGGATACAGTGTGTGGTAGGTAGGGGTGTACTGGCCACACTAATGATAAGTTATAGATGATGAAGGAGTTAGTATGGATGCCAGAAAGATGAGTAGTGCAGAGTTCTTCCATTTTTCAGGATATCAAATCAGAAAAGTAACTAAATAGCAAAGTCAAAAGCACATGACGTTTGTTTAATTAAAAGTGAAATAATAGCATATTCCTACAAAACCCAAATAATAGAGGGGAACCACTAACAGCCACAGATCCTGTCTCATGTAGACCTGTGCTCATGAAAAACAGAAGAACAGCCACCAGGCACCTTCCGATAAATCTGGTAACACAATCCTTTTATCAAGTCATATCTTCCAAGAAGATGTTAAAAGGAGAGTTGGGAGTGTGTGGAGACAGGGACAGTGAAGAGAAGCTATTGGGGGTGTGGACTCAGAACTGAGCAGAAGAGGGAAAAGGCTTCCACATCTATCAGTCAAAACCTCTGCAACCATGGATAACTTTCCTCGGGCTTTTAGGAGGCCATTCTGTCTTTGTGACTCTTCCCATGCCTCTACCATGTTCAAAGGTGATTGACGCTGGATATCCAAGATAACCTCCCGATTCAGATGGTTAGCAAACTAAGTTCCACCTACAACCTGCATTCCCCCTTGCCATGTGAAATATTCACAGGTTCCAGGGATGGGGGTGTAAATGGACACCTTTATAAAAATTCAGCAGTAAGTAGCTGCCACACACTCTGCAATAGGGAGTGATGCACTCCCTGTAACATAAATCTTAAAGGGGCTTATTAATAAAAACAAATATGGAGCCAGGTATTGGGGTTAAAGCTGGAAGATCAGAGAAGCAGAACAAGCCACAGCCACCTCACCTAGCCAATTACTCAGCTGATCCTGTTTCCTCAGACTGGAAGCCTCTGAGTCCTCATCCGAATGGATCTCAGCTGAACTACTGCTCAAAAGCCTAAAAGCTTAACTAGACTCTAGTTCCTGGTCCTCATGCCTTAAACACCTTTCTGCTTCCTGCCATCACTCCCTGGGATTAAAGCCGTGTGTCACCATGCCTGGCTGTTTCCAGTGTGGCTTTGAACTCACAGAGATCCAGATGGATCTCTGCCTCCGGAATGCTAGGATTAAAGGTGTGTGTGCCACCATTGTCTGGCCTCTGTGTCTATCTAGCGGCTGTTCTGTTCTCTGACCCCAGATAAGTTTATTAGGGTGCACAATATATTGGGGGGCACAATATCACCACAACTTCCAGCCCTTGACACGTTTTTCCTCCCTAAGAAGCAATCTCCTGACTTCTCTCGGCTCACAGGAGACAGTGATGTATCTGACCGGTAGATTTGGGAAGAATAAACGGGGTGTGCTGGCCTCACCGTTCCCTCCTGCCCGGAGTGACCCTCACTTCTGTACTCCGCCAGGGACTGCCCTACTGGGAGGAGGTGCTAGATGAAGGTTTGAGGATGAGGCCCATCCGTACTGAAACTCAGGACCAGCAAGCAGGTTTCTTTAACAGTTCTAAACCCAAAAAATCTCCCTTTCTTCAAAGTGACTCAGCAATATATTGGTAAGATTTGGACTTCATTTTCACACTCTTTTTTATTTCTCAGACCATTTAGAATCTATATCAGAAAGTACCTTTATTGAGACTGTAAAACAGGCCTAAAGAGGAAGTGCTTCATAAATGATGGGGTTTTGTTTGTTTGTTTCAGAACACAGTTTGTGTGGGGCATGGTATATAATACTGCGGCGGAATGCTGTGTTGGGGCTGCCCAAGTTCCAGCATCAACTTTGTTGCTTCTATGTTATACTACACTTTCAACCCCTTTGGTCAACTTCCCATCCCTAAAATGGAAATGTTAATTCTTACTTCTGATGGCTATTTTGAGTAGTGAGAAAAAACAAATACAGCGGGGAACGTCCACATTGTGCTACATACTGTGTTTTCTACAAGTATGCCACCCCTGGGTTTAGTTAGTGTGGACGGGATTTGCCACGGGACAGAGTTCTCTGAAGCAGAAACTTTGTCTGATTCAGCTATCTCAGGACTGCACAGCTGCCAGCAAAAGACAGAGCCTCACACGTTGGCCGGGTGGTGAGAGGAAAACGCGTTTGCTGGGTGGTGAGATGAAGGCTGAAAAGCCGAGGTAGGAACCTTGTTCTAGAATGAAGCACACTGTCCTTTACTAAGAGAAAGGCTACCACTTCAGCTTACTTGACAGTTGATTAGGAAGTTAGAAAGTGTGTTTTACAAATAATGGTAAATGTATTTTGTCCAAATGTGTGGAGGAAATTATATTCCAAAAAGAGAACCCCCCGAGTCTAACTATTGTTCAATCATGAATCTTTGCTGCCCTCTAGTGGAAGAACAGCACAAAGCACACAACGGTGCTGACCTCAGCAGGCTGCTAACTAGAAGCATACACTCCAAATACATTATAGTTATACGTGAAATTACCAAAGAAGAAATAAAAAACTAAATGTCATTTCTGAAAAATCAAAACAGATTTTCTAAAGAAGTATTTTCCAAACACTTGATCTCAAACATTTTCAGGGTTTTACTTTTCAACATTTGGATTAATGCCTCAGATAACTTTGCATTCAAAATCTGTTTCTCCTGGATGATCCGGAACAATGTTTCACTGTTTAAATTTCGCGTCGAGTATATTCCCATTTTCAAATAAGCAACATGAAAGTTGGAGAGCAGTTGCAGGTGGAGGAAGTCATTTATAAATACAACAGGTATCAAGGGCCCTTAGGTTCCATTCTTACTTGAGTGTGCATAGTTAATCCTGCTACCTAACTTCAGATTACACCCCAATTTTAGATCGCTGGGATGCCCCTAGAGGGGTCACGAAGAATCCTCAATCCAATGCCAACATTTTCTGAGCGCGGATGAGCTTCAAAGCTCCGTAAAGGGAGGGTTGGTTGGAATGTAATAAAAAGACATAGTCTTTATATGTAAAAGGGAAAAAGCATGGCCACATGTGCTTCTGTGTAAGACAGGCAGCAATCTGTCAGAACACCACTATTAACACAACTCCAGAGACCAGAGGCAAGGGAGGTTTACGGTACAGAGGCTTCCTACAGTAAATGGAAAGTGGGTAGGCTCTGGAAGAATGGAGAAGGTATTCAATAAATAAGTAAAGGCATCTTGGGAGGAGTCAGAAATAGGACGCAGGATTGGAAAAGTACAGCAGCAACTTTGAGGAAGAAGTCTAACAGGAAACGGTTGCAGTGACAGTTGTATGCAGAAAAGCAATCGAAACAAAGCCTCATTGGAACTCCCTCGGGAGGGCCATGAAGACCATCCCAGACCCGGACTTTATCTGCTTTGCAAAGTTGCTTAAATTTTTTAAGGGATCACAATGATTTTAGAGAAAAAAACTATAATCCAGAAGGTGAAAGCTAGAGGGGCGGTGATATGGCCCTCTGAACTGTAGCTATAATGGCAATTGGGGAAAGACACGGATTGTCTCAAGAGGAGGAACCAAGTCTCTCAGTAGTTGCCTGATGCCAGAGTGGAGAATAAGTGTGAGAGAACAGAGAGGTCTCTGGGGTTTTGAGTCTAAGCAGCTGTAAATCACAGAGCTAGAGAAGCCTCAGCATTAGCTTACTTGACACACGTGCTTAAAGGACAAAGTTATTCTTGTGTCTGCCACGACTCAGAAATTTTACAACTTATGAACTAGATACAGGAACAGAAAGGAGATAAAAAAAAATGTGCAACTTCACATTTCCTCATATTTAAATGTATAACAAAAGCCTAAAAGTTGCAGTTTGACCCTACATCTCTGAGCCTCGTTTTATTGGTTTATTGTTTAATTTTTATTTGACATTAATTTGGCAAATATATGTAGTATAATGTGGTTGCCGTGCACAGGTGCGTTTTGCAGTGATCAAAGCAGGTTCATTAGCACACTCATCGTCTCAAACATTTATCTCTTCTTCGAGGAGGAATGATCTAAACTTTCCCCTCCCGCCAACATCTAAATGTACAAAATATTACTGTTCATTGTAGTCACAGTGCTGCGCACAGGAACAGCGGAACCATTCTTACTGCAGCTTTGTACCCACTGGGGCCCTTCTTCTCTGATACTCCCTGTGCCTGGTCCTGCTCTAGGAAACCACCATTCTTTTCTGGACTTCCAAAGTGAACGCTCACATTCCAAACCCAGGAGGTAGGCTAATGAAATATTTGTCAGCTGATGTTTGACTTGTCCTACATTTAAAATCTTAATCTGAGTGCTTTTAAATATTCACTAGTAACTGTTCATAGTCTTCCACCACAGCCCCGCTTTTCTCCCTCCCTCCCACCCCCTGCTAGGGACAGGTACTGGAACCTTAGGTACATTAGGCAAACACTCTACCACTGAGCTGCATCCCAAGCCATCCCATCATGTCTTTTCACCCTGAATAGTTTAATTGTTTATTTTTCATATTAAAGTCCTTCTATAATATAAAATCTATGAGGCTTAAGAGCTGTTTCCTATACTATGGATATTGTCTTGACATACAGCAAGTGTTCGATCTTAGATTTTAAAATTTAAATTAATTTTAACTGAACTGTGTTAGAACTCATCTCCCAAGAACAGAGGTAATTAGTTAAAACATCGTCTTTGGTTATCACAAGAAAACCCACAGAATCAACCAACCTGGGCTCACAGGGGCTCACAGAGATTGAACTGACAATCAGGGAGCCTGTACAGGTCTGATGCAGGTCCTCTGCATATATGTTATGGTTGTGGAGCTTGGTCTTCTTGTGGGATTCCTAACAGCGGAAGTGGGGGCTCTCTGACTCTTTTGCCTGCTTTTGGGACCCCTTTTCTCCTACTGGGTTGCTTTATCCAGCCTTATTATGAGGGGAGGTGCCCAGTATTATTGCAACTTGATATGCCATATTTAGTTGATATCCATGGGAGCCCTGCCCTTTTCTGAAGGGAAACAGAGGAGGGGTGGATGGGGGAGGGGTGGAAGGGGAGGGAGGAGGGGAAACTGCAGTTGTGATGTAATATATGAAAGAAGAATACATTTTTTAAAACTCAAACAAACAAACAAACCATCACCTTTGGTGGCTTAAGCCCTCTGTCTCCCTCCATACATCACTGTATTTCAGGTACTGAGATTTAGTTTCAGAAACAAGAGTATTAAGTAAATAACTCTAAGTAAGAGCATTGTACCCCACTCCCTTCTGAAGTCTGCACATTTTCCATCAATATTTTAACTTTTAACTGATACATTAAA
The DNA here is from genome assembly GCA_902168405.1 of Peromyscus aztecus. Classification (NCBI taxonomy): domain Eukaryota; kingdom Metazoa; phylum Chordata; class Mammalia; order Rodentia; family Cricetidae; genus Peromyscus; species Peromyscus aztecus. The sequence continues at coordinate 31,686 of CABHPQ010178357.1, forward strand.
AAATGATACCTATTTATGGAGAACCATGTGATGTTTTGGCGCATACATACACTGCCTAATGTTTAATTCAGATTATGCATGTTTATTTCCTGATGTATCATCTCCTCTTGATAAAAACTTAAAAATCTTTCCCCCAGCTTTTTTAAACATGGAGTATATTATTGTCTGTACTTGGAACAGAATAACACGGAATAACACACCACATCCGCTTGCTCAGAACTGTACCCTAGCAGTCACTGATCAACCTAACTCCATCACACCACCACTACATCACTCTCTGGAGTCACTGGTACCTTCATTCTATCCTTAACCTCCACAAAAGCAACTGCCTTATTTTCCACATATGAGGTCACGTGGTACTTGTCTGCCTATTTTGCTTCATTTAGTATAATGGCCCCTCGTTACAATCAAATGACAGGATTCCTTTTTTTTTTTTTTCCCCTGTGTCTGTATCCCACATTTTCTTGATGACAGGCTGTTTGCATTTCTTAGCTACTGTGACTAGCGCTGGGGTAGACATAGGAGCTCTGATGTGTCTTCAGTATACTGATTTCATTTCTGTGGCTCTACACCCAGTAGTAGAATTGAGGAGTCAGTGGCTCCCTTAATTTCTAGGTAAATCCCCATGTGGTTTCCATAATTCCCACACTAATCTACATTCCCGCCAGCACATATTATCATGTGTCTGTCTGACTATGGCCTTCCTTACTGCTGTGAGATGTTGCGTTCTGATGATTGCTGATATTGAGCATTTCTTCAAAAACCTTTTGACCATTTTTGTATCTTTTTTAAGAAATGTCTATTTACATGAATCATACACTTTTTTAATCAGGTTGGTTCTGACCATTGAGTTCTTGTATATTCTTGAAACCGACCCATTTTCAGATTCAGTTTGCAAATATTTCCTCCTGTTCTCTGGGCTGTACTATACTGTTTCCTTTGTTATGCAGATGGGATGGACTCACATCTGTCTGTCTGTGCTTTTCTTACCTGTGCCTTTGGGGTCTTAACAAAAATACCTTTGCCATCTCAATATCCTAAACATTTTCCTAAATTTTTTTCTAGTAGTTTCATGGTTTGGGGGCTTGCTTTTAGATCTTTAATCCATTTTTCAGCTGACTTTGTAGCTGTCGAGAGAGATGGGTCTGCTTTCACACTTTCGCATGTGACTATCCAATCCTGGCAGTAGTTACTGAACACAATTCCCTTTTCACCTGTGTTTAAAAAAAAAAAAAAATCACTTGACTAATGCTGAGTGTGATAGTTCACATCTGTCACCTGCGACCCTAGCGTCCCAAGGCCAATTGTTGATAAGAGACCAGCCTGGCCAGCAGAGTTAAATCTGTCTAAAAATAAAGAGCAAATGTAACCAATTGAACACAGATGTGTGGGTTTACGTCTTGATTTTCTAGTCCACTGGTCTGTGTGTATGTTTTGATTATGAGACCATGCTGTCTTGATCAATACAACTTTACAGTATATTAAGAACCAAGTACTCTGGTGCCTCCTTCCCTTCTCGTTTTTTGCTCAAGATTGCTTTGGTTGTAGGGCAAGAGGTGAGGGAAAGGGGACTCCATTTCCACACAAATTCTAAGATTGCTTCTACTCCTATGAAGAATACCACTGATGTTTTGATAGGAATTGACTATGTTGAGTGTTTTGTGTTGTATGGATATCTTTTAACAATACGATTTCTCTCTGAACACCGTCTTTCCATTTTATGTGTATATATTTCCTTCATCAATGTTTTATAGTCTTCACCATAACGATTTTTTCACTTCTTTTAGTAGCTGTTATAAATAAGATTGATTTCTTGGTTCCTATTGAGATCACTGGTTACTGATGTTTGTGTGTTGAATGGGCAGTTGGTTGTTTCTCAAGATTAAAAAATGGAAGCTTTTTCTCAATGTTAGGAGGATGTGGAAGGAGATGGGTACACATACAGCCCTTCACTCAGTCAGGCCATGGGGTAGTAGCTGCTAGCAATAATAAAGACTTGCCAACATCAAGCCTTCATCCAGACCATTGAGGTAATAGGTGCATACAACAACCACATCACTCACCAGTTTGGGAACAGCAGTCCCAACACAGCAGAAGAGTCAACACCAGAGACATCTTCTCTGCATATCTGAATACAGTAAAGAAGTGAAGAAGAAGAACAAAATATTGTGAAGACATAATATATAAATTCCATATTTTTAAAAAATATAAACGCTTGTAGGAAATCCTCCTTGCATACATGACTCAGAGTCATAACAAAATATACATTTAAGTGCATGTGAACATTTCCTGAGAAGCACCATATGCTTGACCATAAAACAAGCATCAATGGGTTCTAAATGAATATGTCCCATAAAGCAGGCCCTGACCATATTTGGCTTTAACTCTAGAAATATGGCTTATCTGAACTGAGATGTTCCAGAAAGAAATCACCCAACAGATTGTGAGCACTTAATATAAGTGTAGAATATTTCAATAATTATTTTAATGCAATGATTACTTGTTGAAATGTTGAAAGCTTAGTATTCATTTAAGTAAAATACCATCGCAGTGTTTTAATTGTACGAAGTATATTCATAAGCTGCAGTGAAATTAAATTAGGGATCAATAACAGAAAAAAATCAGGAAATTCATGAATATATGAAAATTAAATAACACATTCCAGAATAAGCAATGTTTTTTTTTAAAGTGGGGATGGGTTTAGAAATACTTTGAGATAAATCTAAATGTAAACAGAATGAACCAAAACAAGGAATTCAGAAGAACAATGTACAGAAGAAAAAAAATAGTTTACTAACCCAAATCCTAATTGATAATGTAAATTTCTTCTGTAAGACTATATAAAGAGAAAAACTACACCCACACAATACAGAAAGAATAAATAACAAGTAATAAGGATTGAGAAAAATTGTAAAATAGAGAATAGAAAATTAGAGTAAAACATTAAGTTGATTCTTCTGAAAGAAAAACAAAATTGAGGAATTTGAATCAGATTGATCACACGACAAGGAGAGATTCAAACGGTTAAAATTAGAGGAGGCAATAAAGAAGGGGCTGTGGCCAGAGGCAGAAAAGAAAATGATTAAGAAGGAAAAGAGGGAACCGGGCTGATGCCAACTTGATCTTGAGAAGAAAAAACACTACTGCTAGATTTCAATGCCATGCCTGATTTCAAGTTAGACTACAAAGCCATAGCCACAAAAAGGCAGTTTCTGGCACAAAAACAGACATGTAGCCAACAGAACAGAGTAATATAAACCAATACAAACTATGACCCAATTTTTGACAAAAATGTCAAAACCATATATTAGAGGAAAGACAGCCTCTTCAACAAAGGAAGATGGGAAAACTAGATACCCACATGATACTAAATCTCTTTCTCTCACCCTGTGCAAAACTAAACCAAAGAAATATAAAAAAAAAAAAACCTAAAGCTCTTAAACTGTTAGAAGGAAAGACACAAAAAATATCAGCATAAGTCACTCAGAAAATAATGGTTCAACCCCAGAACCAGGCATAAGAAACCTCCTTTTGAGTTGTTGGATAGAGGATTTCAAGAGATCTCCAAACAGTTTAAGCTATTGCTGTTGCCCTTGGTTGAAGGTCAGACCCAATTACCAATTACTGAAGGGTCTTCACACACAGGACTCAGAAGATTCAAGCTAGATTTGATCTGAAAGCGTCCTCTTTGAAGACCAGCTTTCAGAGTACCCTAAGTTACCTACATGCTGCCAAGGGAGAGAAGCAAGCAATAGTCCTACCCAGCAATGATGTTTGTGAACTAATGAACGAAGCAAGATATCGTTAAAGGTGCAATTGCGACAATGACACCTTGGTGATAACCAGCAGATGTCCAATTGGACTTAACAGCTCGCTCAACAAGAGGAAAACCATGCCTGTGACTAGAAACCTACCCAATTCCCAAGGCTAGTGGAGTCATGAATCTTACAGGAGAACCAACTCTCACCACCTTACTAAACCAGCATGATTCCTAAGCGCACTCTGCACACCCTTCTACCCACAGGTAATATAGCTCTCATCTCTGATCAAAGAGGCTTCTCTTTGCAGCAGATGGAGACCATTACAGAAGGCCAAAACTGATCAAAATCTACAAACCAACTGATCGTGGATTGCCCAGACCCAGGGAATGTGTCTAAAACATAATTAGTAAGCTAAGACTCAGGGAACATCAGGGAAGAGAGGGTAGAAAGATTGTAAGGGCAGAGGATCGGGAAATCTCCTGTGAGACCATATCTCCTAAAAATGAAGGGAAGCTATACCCGTGATATTTCAACAATATGACTGCCTAAATAGGACCTGAACAATGACAATATTAGAGATGCTATTGTGAAAAGGAAAAAAAAAATCTCACGGGGTCTCACTCATACATAATGAACTACAGGCACCCAAAGACTGATAAAAGAGGGGAAATTAGTTGTCCCCAGGGATGAGCCCCCAACTGGGTATCCAATTCCAAGTTCTCAGTCCTGAAATCAAAGACACACAAGCAACACTAAATGGCTCAGAAGGCTGCATTTAAATAATTATGCATTTACACATATATGTTACAATAACAATTCAGAAAATAAGAGCCCATAAATTTGAGAGGGAGTGAGTCAGGGTACATGGGAAGAGATGGCGGAAGAGAAGGGAAGGGGGAAAATGATATAATTATATTTTAATTTAAAATAATAAAATTTTTAATTACAAAATTAAAATGACTACCCTGAGATCCCATCCCAATTAGAATGTCAGTCATTAAGAAAACAGATGTTGGCAATGATGTGGATAAAAGGAATCACCCACTGCTTAGGGGAATGTAAAGTCATCTAGCTACTATGGCAATCAGTATGAAGACTTCTCAAAAACTACATAGATACTCCACACTACCCAGACTTCTTCTGGATGTCCACTCACTGGCCTCCAAGTCGCCATCTCACAGAGACTCTTGCACACCAGCATTGTTTGCATTACTAGTCACAACAGCTAGCTCATAGACCAGCCTAGGTGTCCATCAATAGAGGAACAGATAAGGAAAACATGACATACATGCACAATGGACTGACTTTTTTCAGCCATAAAAAACAAAGTTGTGTTTGCAAGAAAATGGATGCAACTGGAAAATTAAGCCAGCCTCAGAAAGACAAATATTGTCTGTTGTCATTTGTTTTTTACTCATTTGACTCTGTTACTCTGTTGGGGAGCCCACCACCCAGCTCCCAAATAAATACACAGAGGCTTACTCTTCCTTATAAATACCCAGCCTTAACTTGGCTTGTTTCTTGCCAGCTTTTCTTAAATTATTCCCTCTACCTTTTGCCTCTGGGCTTTTATCTTTGCCTCTGGGCTTTTACCTTTCTCTATTTCTGTACATCTCACTTTTGCTCTTACTCTGTGGCTGGCTGTGTAGCTGGGTGGCTGGCCCCTGATGCCCTCCTCTTCTTGTTCTCTCGCTCCTAAGCCTTTTCCTCAGAGATTTCTCCTCCAATTTATTCTCTCAGCCTGCCAGCCCTGCCTATCTTTTTTCCTGCCTTGCTATTGGCTGTTCAACTCTTTATTAGACCTATTAGGTGTTTTAGACAGACAAAGTAACACAGATTCACAGAATTAAGCAAAGGCAACACAAAGGAATGAAACTGAACTGCTGCTCGAAAGCCTGAATGCTTAACCAGCTAAAAGCTTCTAGTTCCCGGTTTTCACGCCTTATATACCTTTCTGCTTTCTGACATCACTTCCTGGGATTAAAGGCTCACTTCTGGGATTAAAGGCGTGAGTCACCATGCTTGTCTGTTTCCAGTATGGCCTTAAACTCACAGAGATCCAGATGGATCTCTGCCTCCCAAGTGATAGGATTAAAGGTGTGTGTGCCACCATTTTCTGGCCTCCATGTCTATCTAGTGGCTGTTCTGTTCTCTGACCCCAGATAGGTTTATTAGGGTGCACAATATTTTGGGGAACACAATACCACCACATTCATGTCCAACCCTCCTGCCCTATGGCTGTGTGCCTGGAGCCAGTCCCATCATGCTGGGACAGGAAGAAACTCTGATTTCAACAAGATGCCATTCCCTTTGCCCTGAGTCTACAGCAGGTTCCTCTTGTGCTTCCTTCCCCTCAGGTAGCCTCTCTCCCCCTGGGCCACTCCTAAGGGTGAGGGGTTTGCCCCTTCCCAGTGATTTTTAAGCCTGTGGGGCACACCCCCAAAATTTTAAAAGTAGCTTTGTACTTTTTTTTTTTTAAGTGTGAAGACAGGGAAGTGGACATGAGCTTCCATCTTTAAGCTGGAGAGATGGCTCAGTGGTTATGAACACTTGGGGTCAGTTCCTAGCACCCACATGGTGTCTCATAGTCATCTGTAACTACTGTTCCAGGGGACAGACTCCCTCTTCTGGCCCCTGTGGGCAAAACACCCATATATGTAAAAATAAAAATATTTTCTTTAAAAAAAATAGAAGTATATAGGGCTAGAGAGATGACTCAGCAGTTAAACACAGTTGTTGCTCTTCACAAGGACCTGAGTTCGATTCCCAGCACCCCCATGGTGGTTCACAGCTGTCTGTAACTCCAATCCAAGAAAAATGTCCTCTTTCTGACCTGCACGGACACCAGGCATGTAAGAAGTGTACAAACATGTGTGCAGGCAAAACACTCACATGTTTATAAAAATGAATGGATCTAATTTTAAAAATAAGAGTATACAAGCAACTTAAACAAATCCACAAGCAACATGATTGAAGGACTAATAGAGTCTCCCTTCTAAAAGAAACCTAGGACCAAATGAATGTACTATAAAATTACACCAAATCTTCGTGAAGGTGCTAAAATCTATGAACTCACTGATGCTGCGGCAGCATGCACAGGACCTGCACAAGCCAGATGGCGTCCCATTGCAGAGACAGGGAAGTGGACATGAGCTTCCATCTTTAAGCAAGAAGCTGTCTCCAACTGGCATCTGCTTACAAAGAAAAATTTCGTTCACTGGATATATTAACCACACTTAAGGGAAGGCCCCATGCCCAGCAGTAGATGGCTAATACAAAACAAACTCAATGGTATTTTTGCAGACCTTTTGTCTCATATTGCTTTTGTTTGGACATTTTCTGTCTCACTGGTCTTTCGCTTGTATATGATGGCTTATACCATGGTTTCCACTTTTGTGTTTTTATGGTGTGTGTGTGTGTGTGTGTGTGTGTGTGTGTGTGTGTGTGTGTGTG
>CABHPQ010178359.1:0-17526 GCA_902168405.1 Peromyscus aztecus
TACTCCAGCCCAGCCCACCTTCAGATGGTTTCACGTTGCACATGAGCATCTTCGCCCTCTCCTTTTGAACATGCTTTAGCATCTCTGTAGACAGGTGTAGTCACAGTGAATTGCTCCAGCTTTTATCAGGGAAGGGCATCCATCTCCCATTTCCAAAGAACTGCTTTGACTGGCAGCTTTTTTCCTTCAGCACCCTGAAGTCTGCTGCTGGGGACATGGCTGTCTCCTCACCTCTCCTATGCTGCTCTCAGAATATTCTGTGACCTTTGAGAGTTTGACTCTGGGTTGGGGCTGACCAAACTTTTGACCTTCCCATAGGAAGGACATTTCTTCTTGGGTTTATGAGGCTTTCTGTTATTTCTTTGAGCAAATTTTGTGCCCTTCATCATTCTCTAGTTCTCTCTTGTTACCAAGTAGCCTAGACTTTCCCTTTGGATGGTGTCTCAAAAGATGCTGAAGTTTTCTTCCTTCCTTCTCACTCATTTTCTTTTTCTTTATTTTGAACATGTCTTCAGACTCACCAATTCTTTCCTGATTGATCAGTTCTGATGTGAATATCTTATACTTAATTTTTCGTTGACTGTGTTTTTTTACTTTCATTTTCTGCATCTGATTTGTATGTTTGAAATTCTCTGGTTTTCCTCAAATGATTAAGTCCTTTGTCTCCCAACTGTTCGCACGCATGGCTTTAGTTCTGTCATGGGCACCCTGTTTTGCTGGGTTTTTGTTTTTGTTTGTTTTTTTTGATTTGTTTTGTTTTGTTTGGTTTTTTTTCTTTGGTTTTTCAAGACAGGGTTTCTCAGTGTAGTTTTGCGCCTTTCCTGGAACTCACTCTGTAGACCAGGCTGGCCTCGAACTCACAGAGATCCGCCTGCCTCTGCCTCCCGAGTGCTGGGATTAAAGGCGTGCGCCACCACCGCCCGGCTTGTTTTGCCATTTTTAAGGCCCTCCTTCCTTGGCTTTCTCAGTCCCTAAATACATCTCTGGACTCATGGAATAGGTGTTCATTATCATATTCCTTGCCATCTGTGTTTGGCTGTGACTCCTGTTTCATTGTTCTGGTGTTTTGTGGTGGGTTTTGTTGTTTGTTTGTTTGTTTATTGAAATTCTTAGTAGATCAACTTCTTACATTCCACTTGAGCATTTGGAGGTCACCCTCAGCACAGGTTAGCTGTCAGTTTTGAGATAGCTCTATGTCTGGTACAGTACCCATCTGGTGGATCCATGGACAGTGTATAAGGAGGAACCCAGGACATGTGGGCGAGCCAGTCCCACACTCAAGTCCAAAGACCATGTCATGTGGACTGTGCCTCTAGAAGGATGGGACCTACACGTAGTCTTTCTGGAAGGTTTAGCAGGATGAAAGACCACGGCAAGATCTGCATATTAATTCCTGTTTGTCCATTTCTTCTTGTTCTCTGCTGACTTGGGGTAGAATAGCCCCTGGTCGGCTCCCTTGTGGGCCAGTGTAGGAGTGAAACACCACAGGGAGTCAGGATGATGGGAAGTCAGATGTCTCGCTCTGATCTTTCAGCATAGTCACAGTTCTCTGCCCGAGTGGCTTGGTGAAAGAGGACCACAGTAACAGAGGACCTTCCATAGTTCAGTCGCTGTGTGTTTATGCGTGCATGTGTGAGTGCGTGTGTGTGTTCCAGTCTTCACCATCTTACTTTTGTATTTTGGCTTTCTGAGCTCTATGAGCTCTTTTCTAGTGCATGGTTATTCAAACTCAAAGGATAATTGATGGAAATACAGATTCTATCATCTTCTTCCACCATTCATCTTGGATTTATTTATTTATTCATTTATTCATTCATTCATTCATTCATTTATTTATTTATTTATTTATTTATATTTAATTTTGAAACAGGCTCTCACTGGCTAGCCTGGAACTCATTGTACACACCAGATTGGTCTTGAATTCACAGAAATCCTACCACTGATGCCTGCTAAGTGCTGGGATTAAAGGTGTGTGCAATCATGGCTGGCCCAGGAATTCTGTTTTAAGGGAAAACATTTTAATGCAGGAAATACAATAAGTCTAACTACTCAGAAAATAGCCTACTCATAAGGTCTCTGCAGCTGATATATTACAAACAGTGGATTTTTATAGTGTTTAAGTTGAAAAACAGAAAGTCAGTATTCAGAAATCTATGAATGCTGTGGTTCTGACCCCATCCCCCCCCTCAAAAGGTTGGGTTAGCATGTTTGAATTTAAGGATTTTTTTTCCTTTTTTAAATTTTATTTTATTTATTTTTTTATTATCAGCTTGATACAGTACAATTCTTATCTGAATAGTGAAATGTTTCACTGAAGTTTGCCCAGTGATTGAGTAAAACCAAAACTTATTATAAGCCACAGTCATCCTAGGGTCCCCCCTGCTATGTAGTCTCCCTGGTTCTGTGGGTTACAGTCTGATTGCTCTTTGCTTTATATCTAGAATCCACTTATGACTGAGTACATACCATGTTTGTCCCTCTGGGATTGAGTTACCTCATTCAGGATGATATTTTCTAGTTCCATCCATTTGCCTGCAAATTTCATGCTGTCATTGTTTTTCTCTGCTGAGTAGTACTCCATTGTGTATATGTGCCACATTTTCTTAATCCATTCTTCAGTTGACTGGCATCTAGGTTGTTTCCAGGTTCTGGCTATTATGAATAATGCTGCTATGAACATAGTTGAGCATATATCTTTGTGGTATGATTGGGCATTCCTTGGGTATATGCCCAAGAGTGGTATGGCTGGGTCTTGAGGTAGATCGATTCCCAATTTTCTGAGAAACTGCCATACTGATTTCCACAGTGGTTGTACAAGTTTGCACTCCCACCAACAGTGGAGGAGTGTTCCCTTTGCTCTGCATCCTCTCCAACATAGACTGTCATTAGTGTTTTTGATCATAGCCATTCTGACAGGTGTAAGGTGGTATCTCAGAGTCGTTTTGATTTGCATTTTTCTGATGACTAAGGATGTTGAGCATTTCCTTAAATGTCTTTCAGCCATTTGAGATTCTTCTTTTGAGAATTCTCTGTTTAGCCCTTTAGCCCATTTTTTTAATTGGATTGTTCAGTATTTTGATGTCTAGTTTCTTGAGTTCTTTATATACTTGGAGATGTCAGATGTGGGGTTGGTGAAGATCTTTTCCCATTCTGTAGGCTGTCTTTTTGTCTTATTGACAGTGTCTTTTGCCCTACAAAAGCTTCTCAGTTTCAAGAGGTCCCATTTATTAATTGTTTCTCTCAGTGTCTGTGCTATTGGTGTTATATTTAGGAAGTGGTCTCCTGTGCCAATGCGTTCAAGAGTACTTCCTATTTTCTCTTCTATCAAGTTCAGTGTAACTGGATTTATGTTGAGGTCTTTGATCCACTTGGACTTGAGTTTTGTGCATGGTGACAGATATGGATCTATTTGTAATCTTTTACATATTGACATCCAGTTATGCCAGCACCGTTTGTCGAAGATACTTTCTTTTTTCCATTGTACAGTTTTGGCTTCTTTGTCAAAAATCAGGTGTTCATATGTGTGTGGATTAATGTCAGGGTCTTCAATTCTATTCCATTGGTCTGTATGTCGGTTTTTATGCCAGTACCAAGCTGTTTTTATTACTATAGCTGTATAGTAGAGCTTGAGGTCAGGGAGTGATGCCTCCAGAGGTTGCTTTATTATACAGAATTCTTTTGGCTATCCTGAGTCTTTTGTTTTTCCATATAAAGTTGAGTATTGTTCTTTCCAAGTCTTTGAAGAATTGTGTTGGGATTTTGATGGGGATTGCATTGAATTTGTAGATCACTTTTTGGTAATATTGCCATTTTTACTATGTTAACCCTACCTGTCCATGAGCATGGGAGATCCTTCCATGTTCTGATATCTTCTTCAATTTCTTTCTTTAGAGACTTAAAGTTATTATCAAACAGGTCCTTCACTTGTTAAGTTAGTATTATCCTAAGGTATTTTATATTATTTGTGGCTATTGTAAAGGGTGATGTTTCTCTGACTTCTTTCTCAGCCCTTTTATCATTTGTGTATAGGAGGGCTACTGATTTTTTTGAGTTGATCTTGTGTCCTGCCACTTTACTGAAGGAGTTCATCAGCTGTAGGCATTCCCTGGTAGAATTTTTGGGGTCACTTATATATACTATCATATCATCTGCAAATAGTGAAAGTTTGACTTCTTCCTTTCCAATTTGTATCCCCCTTGATCTCCTTTTGTTGTCTTATTGCTCTAGCTAGAACTTCTAGTACTATATTGAATAAATATGGAAAGTGGACAGCCTTGTCTTGTTCCTGATTTTAGTGGAATCGCTTTGAGTTTCTCTCCATTTAATTTGATGGTGGCTGTTGGCTTGCTGTAAATTGCCTTTATTATGTTTAGGAATGTTCCTTGTATTCCTGATCTCTCTAAGACCTTTATCATGATGGGGTGTTGGATTTTGTCAAAGGCTTTTTCAGCATCTAATGGGATGATCATGTGTTTTTTTTTTCTTTCAGTTTGTTTATATGGTGTATTACATTGACAGATTTTTCATATGTTGAACCATCCTTGCATCCCTGGTATGAAACCTACTTGGTCATGGTGGATAATTTTTGATGTGTTCTTGGATTCAGTTTGCCAATATTTTGTTGAGTATTTTTGCATCAATGTTCATGAGGGAGATTGGTCTGTAATTCTCTTTCTTTGTTGCATCTTTTTGTGGTTTGGGTATCAGGGTAACTGTAGTCTCATAAAAAGAGTTTGGTAATGTTCCTTCTGTTTCTATTGTGTGGAACAATTTGAAGAGTATTGGAATTAGTTCTTCTTTGAAAACCTGGTAGAATTCTGCGCTGAAACCATCTGGTCCTGGGCTTTTTTTGGTTGGGAGACTTTTAATGACTGTTTCTATGTCTTTAGGGGTTATTGGTCTATTTAAATAGTTTATCTGGTCTTGATTTAACTTTGGTATGTGGTATCTATCCAGAAAATAGCCCATTTCTTCCAGATTTTCCATTTTTGTGGAGTACAGGTTTTTGAAGTATGACCTGATGATTCTCTGGATTTCCTCATCTGTTGTTATGTCTCCCTTTTCATTTCTGATTTTGTTAATTTGGGTGCTCTCTCTTTGCCTTTTGGTTAATTTGGCTAGGGGTTTGTCTATGTTGCTGATTTTTTCAAAGAACCAACCCTTTGTTTCATTGATTCTTTGTATTGTTCTCTTTGTTTGTTTCATTGATTTCAGCCCTCAATTTGATTGTTTCCTGGCGTCTATTTCTCCTGGGTGAGTTTGCTTATTTTTGTTCTAGCGCTTTCAGGTGTGCTGTTCAGTCACTAGTGTGAAATTTCTCCATCTTCTTTATTGTGCATTTAGTGCTATGAATTTTCCTCTTAGTACTGCTTTCATAGTGTCCCATAAGTTTGGGTATGTTGTACTTTCATTTTCATTGAATTGTAGGAAATCTTTAATTTCTTTCTTTATTTCTTCCTTGAACCATTGGTGCTTCAGGTGGGCATTATTCAGTTTCCATGAGATTGTAGGCTTTCTATAGTTTTTGTTGTTATTGAAATCTAACTTTAACGCATGGTGGTCTGATAAGATACAGGAGGTTATTCCAATGTTTTTTTATCTGTTGAGATTTGCTTTGTGACCAAGCATGTGGTCACTTTTTGAGAAGGTTCCATGGGGTGCTGAGAAGAAGGTATATTCTTTTGTGTTAGGGTGGAATGTTCTGTAGATATCTATTAAGTCCATTTGAGTCATAACATCTGTTAGGTCCTTTATTTCTTTGTTAAGTTTCAGTTTGGTAGATCTGTCTTTTGGTGAGAGTGGTGTGTTGAAATCTCCCACTACTAGTGTGTAGGGTTTGATGTGCAATTCAAGCTTTAGTAATGTTTCTTTTATACATGTGGGTGCCTTTGTATTTGGGGCATAAATGTTCAGAATCGAGACTTCATCTTGGTGGATTTTTCCTGTCATAAATATGTAATGTCCATCCAGATCTCTTTTGATAGATTTTAGTTGAAGTATATTTTATTAGATATTAGGATGACTACACAAGCTTGCTTCTTAAGTCCATTTGATTGGAAAGTCTTTTCCCAGCCCTTTACTCTGAGGAAGTGTCTGTCTTTGAAGTTTAGGTGTGTTTATGTATGCAGCAGAAGGATGGATCCTGTTTTCATATCCATTCTGTTAGCCTGTGTCTTTTTAGAGGTGAGTTGAGACCATTGATATTGATGGATATTAATGACCAGTGATTGTTAATTCCTGTTATTTGTGTGTGTGTGTGTATGTGTGTGTGTGTGTGTGTGTGTGTGGTAGTGTTGTGTTTCCCTTTCTTTGGTATTTGTTGGTGTGGTATTATCTATTGCCTGAGTTTTCATGGGTGTGTTTAACTTCCTTAGGTTGGATTTTTTCCTTCTAGTGCTTCTGTAGTGCTGGATTTGTGGATAGGTATTATTTAAATCTGGTTTTATCATGGAATATTTTGTTTACTCCATCTATGGTGACTGAGAGTTTTGCTGGGTATAATAGTCTGAGCTGGCATCCGTGGTCTCTTAGTGTCTGCATAACATCTGTCCAGGACCTTCTAGTTTTCATAGTCTCTATTGAGAAGTCTGGTGTTATTCTGATGGGTCTGCCTTTATATGTTACTTGGTCTTTTTCCTTTGTGGCTCTTAACATTTTTCCTTTGTTCTGTATGTTTAGTGTTTTGATTATTATGTGGTGAGGGGACTTTTCTTTTTTTGTCTATTCGGTGTTCTGTAAGCTTCTTGTATCTTCATAGGTATTTCTTTCTTTAGGTTAGGAAAGTTTTCTTCTATGATTTTGTTGAATATATTTTCTGTGCCTTTGAGTGGATATTCTTCTCCTTTTTCTATCCCTATTATCCTTAGATTTGGTCTTTTCATGGTGTCCCAAATTTCTTGGATGTTTTGTGTTACGACTTTTTTGTCTTTAGTGTTTTCTTTGACTGACGAATCTATTTTCTCTATTGTGTCTTAACGTCAGAGATTCTCTGTTCCATCTTTTGCATTTGGTTGGTTATGCTTGCATCTGTAGTTCCTGTTCGTTTAGTCAGAATTTCTATTTCCAGCATTCCCTCAGTTTGTGTTTTCTTTATTGTCTCAATTTCAGTTTTCAAATTTTGAACTGTTTCCTTCATTTGTTTAATTACTTTTTCTTGGTTTTCTTTGATTTCTTCCAATTTTTTTGTTTGTTTTTTCTTCCATTTTTTAAGGGAATTTTTTATTTCCTCTTTAAGGGAGTTTTTCCATTTCCTCTTTAAGGGCCTCTATCATCTTCTTAAAGTCATTTTTATGATTGATTTCTTCTGCTTCTACTGTCTTGGTATGTTCAGGTCTTGCAGGTGTAGATTGTTGGGTTCTGATGTTGTCATATAGGTCTTTATGTTGTTGCCTGTATTTTTGCACTGGCGTCTACTCATCTCTTCCTCTACTCGGTGCAGGCTGTGTCTGTGTCTGAAGGTGCCTCTGTTATTCTAATTGATAGTCTTGGTCCACTAGCGGTTCTTGATCAAATCGGTGTTGTTGGGCTCTGTTTCTCCCAGAGCAGCTTAGTCCAATCAGTGTTAGTGGGTTCTGTCTCAGGGAGCAGTTGTTCCCGATGCAGTGTTGGCTTATGGCTCCAGTGGTTGTTGGTTTGTTTTGTTGTTGTAGTTTTGTTTTGCTTTTTTGTTTGTTTTTTGTTTTTTTGTTTTGGTTTTTTTTTTGTGGGGGAGCAGGGAAAGGAAGCTGTCTGGTCCCTGGGACTCCGATGGCTGGGGCCTAGGGGCTAGAGACCTGGTCTGCCGGTCAGGAGATGGGGGCTTATGTTCCCAGTCAGTGTAGGGTGGGCTTATGATTCTGGTGATCTGGTTCGGTAGCTGGGTGGCACCTTCTTTTGTGTTCTCAGGTCACGGTTTGCTCATTTGTCAACTCCTCGGCTGATTTTGTTTACTCACACTGCAGACTGTAGGCTTCTGACACCTCTCCTGAATGGATCTCAGCTGAGCAGGTTGTTCAGTAGGGCAATCTCACCAACACCTCCAAGTTGTTGCATTTCACAGGATTGGCAGCTGGGCCCTGGGTTGGACTCAGGCAGAATGTTTGGGTCCATTCTGGTCAAGTCCCATGGAGACAGCTCCTTCCCCAAGTGCTGGGATTAAAGGTGTCCCTGCTCCAAGCTCGTAATCTCCGTGTTCTCACCAACTCCTCAGTGGATAAAAGCTCAGCTTCCAGTCTTTATTATGACCTCACCTCTGCCTCTGCCTGTGCCTCTTGAATTTAAGGATTCTTAACCAGGTTCAATTTGCCTAACTTTAATATCATCTCTGTGAACTACCGAGACTCTCACCACTGGGGGAGATTGTTGACAATAGGAAGATTTTTATAGTTTTTAAAAGACTTCTTTCTTTGTGCTTTTTCTCTGTCTTGCCTCCCTCCTCACCATCCCCTTCCCCTCCCTTTCCCTCCCCTTCTCTTTCCCCCCTCTCATTTATAGCACTTATGTTTTCTAGGTCTTAAATTTGTTCATTTATAAAAATGAACTGACATTCTCACGCTGATGTTGTTAAAATATCCCACTTCTAGTGAGTTATATGAACAGCAGTTGACACTAAGCTAATACAATCCCAGGGTAGTAATATTCCTACTGGAAAATATTTTAAAATAGGGGCAGATTAGAGATGTTTTACTGTTGAATCAATATTTTATAATGCATTTCACAACTGATATAATATATACAAATTCCAACCCAGAAGATAAATTTGTTCCTATGATTAGTTCTCATATAGAATTTTAACTGCATTGTGTCTACAATATCATTAACTACTTAAATTGGTCTCTTTTTCACTAAAAGTTGTAGAAACCCATGGGAGTCGGGCTGACTTGAGTGAAAGTGGAATGTTCAGAAGCACAGTGAGCTTCAGCTGTGGTTAGATTTGAGGCCCGAACAATGTAACGAGGATTCTATCTTCCTTTATGCAACACTAGGCAGATGACCACATGCTCCCAGATGCAGAATCCCCCAACAAAAAGGAATCATCTTCCCAGGAAGTTCTCCAGAAAAGACCCAGGGGAACTCACTGACCTGGCTTGAGTCAAATGGCTTGCCACAACCAATCAGACCTTAATATTGATGGCTTCAGGGAAGAGGGAAACAGGTTACACACAACAAAGGCAGCTGCACATAAAATATGTGTAATAGATTCCTCATGAATAAATTTCTGATAGTAGAAGAAAGGGGGAAGATACAGGACAGGAAGAGAGAAGATGCTCATGCCATCATTCCCATCAGGGCATGCAGCTGAAGGAATACTGGCCCTGGCTCTATTTTTTGGATAACAAAGACACCTAATTCCTAAATGAGGGGAAAACAGAGATGGTATGCCATTTTCATTATAAATCAGAAACTTTTCTTCTTTCTCAACCCAATGGAAATCACTGACAACCAATTACTTGACTCATAAGAGTACTATATTAAAATATTTAATAGAATTATTTTCAAATTCAGTAGCATTGCTAACACAACAGAAAAACATACAAAGCCTTGTCTGTAATATTTTTGTGATAAAACTAGAATGGGAGGCGCAGGCTCACAACATCTCTTAGTAATGAATAGAGACCCGATGTGGGCTAAGCCTGATGCCTCGGTTTCAGGCTCTGGAGCTACGTGATAGAAGGGGAAGATCGGCACCTGGAAGTTTCCCTTGGACTTGCACAGGCCAGCTGCAGCACATACATGTTCACACACACAAATGAAAAAAATAACTACTAGAAACAAAAAAGAGACACAATATGCAAACAGTTCCCTTGTATCATATTCTATGAGTGCATGGTAAGTTTTCAGCTTCTGCTCGGATCCACTGGCTAGAGTTTGATGGCACTTGTATAAAGATTCAAAGCTGTGATCTTATCCATTATGTCGTAGGCACCAATCATATTTAGTCCCCGAACAAGTTGGTCTCTTAAGGCCGTAGCTGTGAGTAACACGTTCTGATCTGCTTTCCACTTAACAAAGGCTTGGTAGATTCTTTCATTTAACAATGGAGTAGTACTGTGAAAATTTAAATAACAATTATTTTAATTACCAGCCATGAACATTACTTTAAGCTCCTTAAAGGTTGTCTAAGTTTTCAGATTAACTTTCCATTTTTATGTGAGACTACATTTAACTGAAGACAGTATATAAGAACATTTACAATGATCCTGACACACAGAAGCAAACATTATAAAAAGCTTACATTTCCACTTACATTCAACTATCAGGACAATAATCACTGTGGGTTGTTTACTATAAGCCAATGCAATAAAATGCATACTTTATGGCTTGGTCTCACTTAATCCTCACGGCAACTTTCTAAGCTTGTGTATTCATTTGCCCACGGAAGAAACTGGAACAGATTGAAAGAAAAGGCCATGTTGAAGGTCAGGAAGCCAGCTGGACTAAAAGCCCAGCAGCTCATCTCACACAGCCCTTCGTCGTCATTACATGGTGTGGTTGCCCAGCAAGGATGACAAATATGTCACAGGCCAAAGGCCGCCATCTATAGTAGAGTTTATGTTAATGTAAATATTTCAAAACTCTAATATCAAAATCATATAAATGCAGGGGTGAAAATACGTTTGTACCAAATGCCATTCATACTTACTTCCTCACAGAGTTGCTACTTTCTGAGCTTGTCATGTTTAGTTTCTGTTGCAAAAATTCAAAATTTATTTCACTGATATTGTTGGCAACTATGTTGAATATCTTCTCTAAGATTTTCTCTACATTTGAACATAGAAGAAACATTATTTATTTTGAAAAAAAAAGAGATACTTTGAGTTAATATTAAGTTTTCTTCTGTGTTTTTATCAAACATATATGTCGAATAAAATTGAAAATGACAATGTAGAGCTGAACTGTCTTCAGTTTGTGCTCCCTATCCTGTTACTTCTAGAATCTAAGGAGACCTACAGCCTAAAATGGCTGCTTTAAAAGAATCTTACAAGCAACTTGATAGTGATCTCCAAATTCTTTACTTTTTTTCTGGATTTGAAATGAATTTGATTCCTTCCTTCATTTCTGGCTGTTTTATATTAACTACTTTGAGAAACTAGCATCTGTTGTAAATATGGCATATAGATGCACATTCATATTAAAATAATTTATTATTTAGTTAGATTTTTTTTTATTTATTTAAGGCTAGGCATGGTAGCATATGTCTTTAATTCCAACACTTGGGAAGGCAGAGGAAGGTAATCTCTGTGAGTTTGAGGCTAGCCTGGTCTACATAGTGAGTTCCAGGACAACCAGGACTACACAGAAAGACCCTATCTCAAAAAATATTTATGAGTATGTTTGGGGTAGCAGGTGCATGTGAGTATAGGTACCCACAGAGGCCAAAGGTATTAATCAGATCCTCTGGGGTTGGGATTTCAGGCAGTTGTGAGCTAACCAACATGGGTGCTGGAGACTGAACTCAGAATCTCTGCAAGAGCAGCATATGCTCTTAACCACGGAGCCATCTTTTCAAACCCATTAGTGCCTTTTAAAATAATAAATCTTCTAGATAGTGCTATGTAGATATGTCTTTGTTGGCCAGAGCTTCTAGAAAGTGTAATCTAAAGTCACCTTTGTTAACTAGAACACTATGAAAATTTTCAAGAATTAAGGATCTCCCATGCTCCATATCTCAAATACATTATGGCCTTTTCATTTTGAGAAATTGTATATACACTGTTAATTCCTCAGACTAGATTTCATGCTAACGATAAAAAGATAATAGAATTGCTTAATAAAATGCTCAGAAGGGACTCTGTGATCCTTGTTAACTTCGGAATATGTTTCCCAGGCTACGTCTCCCAGCTTCATCGAGGATCAAAATTGCAGGGTAAAGGCTCCTTGAGCATACAGAGATGTAGTAAATTTCCAGATTGCTCTCCTCCTCCAATCTGTGAGATGTTATCATTGCCTACTGCACTTTCTCCATCAAAAGTAGAGCAGCAAGAATGGTGTTTCTTTGAGAACTGGAGAAACAGATCTTTAGCATGGAGGTTCAGTCATGTAACTCAACCACCTTTCTCTAAGGTACTATCCACAATAGAAATACCACACAGACACTTGGAACTCTGAAACCCCTATTTTATAGAAATATTACCTTCGAGTGTAGTAATTAGTATAGTCGGCCTACAGTGAGTTAAAGGAGACAGCCACTGGGACTTAATTTTCTCTCGTTTCTTCTATCAGTGAGACTCAGATCTTAGGAAAGCTTCTACATGGCAGCCATGAGCATAGTGTATAGTGTGGCTTACAAAGTACAGGACTTTTTACTACAACTTTGTCATTAGCTTATCCTGGTATATGCTCTTGATTATGTAGATATGGTACATGGTAAAATGATTGAGGAACAGCTAAAGATGTTCCAATTCCCCCATGATTGCATCGAATAATCAACACAAACAGCTAGCCTTCAGAAAAAGGGAGATAGTTTGTTACTGTCAGCTCAAAGTCTCCAACCAAAGCAAGCTCCCTTACTGTACAGATAGCAGAAAATTTATGAAGATAGGTCCTCACTCATCACCCACCGTCTCTTTCATCTGCTCTTTGGAGATATTGTGTGATAGTATGCAGCTGTTTTCCTCTACAGATTTCCATCGGTGGTCTCAACAAAGGATTGTCATCAAAATTTATCTCTTTCAAAGACAAAAGACTATAGATAGCACTAGGCAGGGCTGTCAGACTGTTTCCTAGTGAGGAAAAAATGGGAAGGAATTACTCCTTTCTGTAAAGTTAAACTGCAGAAGCAGAAACTATGCATGCAGAAGTCTACTGTCCTGGAAAGGTGTCCAAGGACACTCACAGTGATGACAGTTCCAAAGTGTCCATGCTAGGAGAGAAAAGGAGGATATATTAAAAACCACTGTGGGTCCTTGGTCTCCTAGCGGTGGCAAAATGAAGCCAGAGGCTCTCTTCTTACAATGCAACAACTGACTTTGCGGAGTAGGTAGTATCATTCTTAAAAGAAACTTTTTAAAACGTGAGTTTTATACAAGTGTATCCGGTATGTCCTGACCCTTTCTTACCCCTCCCTCCCCTTTGTCCTCTTTGTCCTGTACAGTGTTCCTTCTTTCATATGTGCATGGCTTTTTGTATTTATGTAGGAAGCACACTGAGAGGAAACACTATTCGTCTGCATGAGACTGACTTAATTCACTTAATATGATCCCCCATTGTATTCACCTTCCTGCAAATGACATGACTTCATTCTTTATGGCTGAAAACCCCTCTATTTTGAGTATATCTCATATTTTCTTTATCATTGCTCTGTTGTTGGACACCTAGGTGTTCCATAAATTTGCTCATGTGAACACTGCTCAATACACATTGATATGCAGGTGTGTCTGTAATGCATTGACTTGGATGTGGTATCTAGGTCATACGGGAGATCAGGTTTCAGTTTTCTGAGAAAGCTTCTTGCTGACTTCCATGGCTTCCCTTTTGTCCACATCCTTGCCAGAATTTGTTGTTACTTTTTCTTAATGACTGCCATCCTCGCTGAGATAATTTTAGATTCACAGAAACATTGGGATTTGTAGTGCTTTAGCGTTGGCTAATGCTATCTCACACTAGTGTGCTGCCATTCTCTTAATTGTGTATTTTATTTCTGTTAGTTACACATGGAGAAGAAGGCCTGTTACTCTTCCTGAAGAGTGGTATCAAGAAACCAAGATCTGAAGCAGTTCATGCAGTGTTAGGAGGGCACCTGTCTCGTGCTTGTGAGACCCTGGCTTCCATCCTCACACCATGGACAAAAGGGAGAGGGAAAAAAGAACTCAGTATCCAGGGCTAGTCATTCTGAGAGGGGGGCAAGGAGCAAGAGAGGGAGGGAGGGAGACAGAGAAGGGCAGAGAAGGGAGGAATAAAATACATTATAAAAACTAGTGTAGCACATACAAGTCACAATGCATAATACTCAGATCCTGACTTTTCTCACTTGCCACTTGAGAGTCACCAACGTTCTTATTCCTCAGTAGCCTTGTTCCTTTTGTTAATAAGTAGTCCATGACAGATGTCAGTAATTTATTCATTCACTAGATGAAGGAGGCTCTTAAGTTTCCAGTTTGAGTGATTATGGATAAAGCCATTCTATACATTTGCACTTAACTGAAAAATATAGTTGAAGTTTGACTGATGGGTTATTTGGTAAGTGTGAACCTAACTTTATAAGTGTTTCGAAATGCTTATACCATTTTTGCATTCCTGCCGATTTTTTTTCTTTTTCTTTCTTTTTTTTTTTTTTTTTTTGGTTTTTCGAGACAAGGTATCTCTGTGTAGTTTTGGTGCCTATCCTGGATCTCGCTCTGTAGACCAGGCTGGCCTCGAACTCACAGAGATCGGCCTGGCTCTGCCTCCCGAGTGCTGGGATTAAAGGCCTGTGCCACTGCCGCCTGGCTGTGTTTTGTTTTTTTTTTTCTTCTCCCTCACATTTCAATGGCTCATAGCTTGCCAGACTTTAGCTCTTCTGCTAGTGACATTGGGTTATGGAGTGAATGTGTGAACTTCCTTTTCTCTAAAATCAACGCTACCTAGCATTGCTTATGTGTTGCCTCTGTTTGTGTAATTCTGTATAAAGGATCCATTCCTCTGTGAGTTCAAGGCCAGCCTGGTCTACCAAGTGAGTTCCAGGAGAGGTGCAAAGCTACACAGAGAAACCCTGTCTCAAAAAAAAAAAAAAACCAAAAAAAAACCCCAAAAAATAATAAAGGATCCATTCAACATTTATACCAATTTTGGTTGAGTTGACTTTTTTTTTTATAGTATTGGATTAACTCAGGAGGCTTCCCTATATTAGGCAAGTACCTAATTAAACTCTATCATTAAACTGTATTCTCAGAACTTGATTTCTTTTTGAAATTCCTTTCTCTTTCTCTCCAATCTCTCTCTCTCTCCCCCCCCCCCATGGCAGGCGGGGTGCATACATGCATGTGGAGTGCATGGTTACTTTCTATGTGTACAACAATTACTTTATGAAGTATTTGGTTTTTCTATTTATTCTTTTTTAAAAAAACTTCTCTTCTGAAGGCCAGGGTTTCACATTTTGCTGAAATCTAATGTTGGTTATTTAGATTGATTTCTATTTTCATGGCCTCACACACTCCAGCCAAGCATCGTATTCCCAGTTCTTAGTTGCAATGTTAATATGGTAGCTGAGAAAGTTGTGTCAATATTTTCTAGTTTTTATCTACAAGTTTTTATACTTTTAGCTTTATGACTAGATTTGTGACTCATTTGAGTTTTTTTATGATGCGTGGTACAGATGAAAGTTTTGTTGAAATTGTTTTTATTTGGTTTTCCTTTGGATTTTTGGACACCTAGCTTATATCGTTTATTGACAATACTATTCTCTGTTGAATTACTTCTGTGCATTTCTTAAAAGTCAATTGCCTATATGGGCTTGGGTCTATAACTAGACTTTACTTTATCCCACTAATAATCACATTTATTGTCTTGATGATAGCATGTTTTCTTCATTATTGGAACTTTGCAGAAGCCTTGAAATAGGGTTCCATGAATTAACTGCTCATTCTTTTAAAAGTTTTTGTTTCAGTTATTCTAGTTGCTTTGGCAGTTTATATACATTTAGAATACTTTATTATTTTACTTGTTTTTTAAAATGTACTGCTGAGATTTTTGTGTTAGAATTCAGTTGAATTTGTGTACAAGTTTAGAAAGCATTTACAAAACATCCATATTGAGATATCCAGTGTCTAATACTATTTAAATATTGTATCCATGATTATAGCTCGCTGTAGATCTTTCATATGCTTTGATAGATACTTATGAGTTTTGTACCATTTAGAATAGTACTTAAACACTTACCTTTCTTGTTTGTTTTAGAGTTTATGTGTATGAAACCAATGCTGGCCTCAAACTTGAGGCAGACTTTCTGCCTCGGCCTCCTGTGTACTAGAACTGCAGGCATGAGCCACCATGCCTTAGAAGAGTGCCTAAAATTCAATTCTAATCAGTTATAAATAGTATGCAGAACTTTTGTACATTAATAGTGTTAGCATTAACAACTTTTTAAGCGGCCACTTTGCTACCTCAACTACTGTTGTTACCTGTTGGGGTTTCTACTAGTCAGTGTCTCTGTTGTCAGAACCAGCTCTGCCCTCTTGCTTTTGAACTGTACATATGCTCTTTTTTTGAGATAGGAGCTCTCTACATATTCTTGGCTATCCTGGAACTTACTATGTGGATCAGGCTGCCCTCAAACTCTTACAGATCCATCTGCCCTTGGATTAAATTGTGTGCCAGAACACCTGACCCTTTTTTCTTTCTTTCTTATCTTCTTGTATTAGCTGGGGCTTTTTTCCCTTTCTTTTGTTTGACTGTCCAGTCATGAATGGGATTTAATTTATTTTGTCATATGGTATTTGCTTCTTTTAGTATCTGGTGAGAAGTTCATGTTACTTTTCCTTGGCTTATTGATATAGTAAATTACGAGGGGGAAGTTTTTTAATATTGACCCAGTCTTGAATTTCTAGTGTGCATTTCACACATAATTGTGATAGGTTATCTTATATATTGATGGATTTAATTTACTTAATTTGTTGATGAATTTTATATCAATGTTCATGCAAGAAATTAACCCATAAGTTTCTGAAAGTGTTGTACTTGTCTCATTATACTATCGGAAATATCAATGGCCTCATTGTATAAACTGATGAGTGTTTTAGCCTCAATTTTATTAAAAGTAATTCCTTTTTACCTTTTACTGAAAATAGACTCTTTGCTCATCCAGGATGTCCTGATTATAGTTTCTCCTCCCTCTCCTCCTCCCAGTCCCTCCCCACTGCCATCCTCTCCTCTCCAGATCCACTCCCTCAGGCTCCTAGGAGATAATAACCAAATAAAATATAATAAGATAAAATAAAACCATCACATCAAAGCTGGGCAAGGCAACCCAACAGAAGGAAAAGAGCCCCAAGAGACAACACAAGAATCAGAGACTCGCTTGTTCCCACACTTAAGAGTCCCATAAAAACACTAAGCTGAAAGCTGTAATATATATGCAGAGGACCTGGTATAGACCTGTGTAGGCCCTGCGCTTGCTGTTCAATCTCTGTGAGTTCACATGAGCCTTGCTCAGTTGATTCAGAGGGCCTTGTTCTCCTGGTGTCCTCCATCCCTTCTGGCTCTTACACTCTAGACAGCTGGAAGTGAGCTTTTGAGGGAGGATATGGAAGCCTAGTGCAGTGAGAACTTCCTAAAATATATGAAGGTGATGTCCTAATAATGATGTCTCCTAATAATGGGGGAGATGGAGCCCCAAATGGCCATCTCTTGTCACCAAACAGGGCTATGAGTACCAGGACTGGGTTGCATTCAATTGAGTTGTTGGTCAAGGGGACCCCCCAAACAACCAGGTTGTTGCTAAGACAATAGATTGCTCTCTGTATACTGATAATGGGGCTCCATTGCTGAGGACAACACCCACACAGCTCATTGAACATGGAGAAGTCAAGCTGGTGCCTACATGAAGCCTTCACCCCTATGTTCTAGTGTCTT
>CABHPQ010178360.1:0-11367 GCA_902168405.1 Peromyscus aztecus
CAGGATGATATTTTCTAGTTCCATCCATTTGCCTGCAAATTTCATGCTGTCATTGTTTTTCTCTGCTGAGTAGTACTCCATTGTGTATATGTGCCACATTTTCTTAATCCATTCTTCAGTTGACTAGCATCTAGGTTGTTTCCAGGTTCTGGCTATTATGAATAATGCTGCTGTGAACATAGTTGAGCATATATCTTTGTGGTATGATTGGGCATTCCTTGGGTATATGCCCAAGAGTGGTATGGCTGGGTCTTGAGGTAGATCGATTCCCAATTTTCTGAGAAGCTGCCATACTGATTTCCACAGTGGTTGTACAAGTTTGCACTCCCACCAACAGTGGAGGAGTGTTCCCTTTGCTCTGCATCCTCTCCAACATAGACTGTCATTAGTGTTTTTGATCATAGCCATTCTGACAGGTGTAAGGTGGTATCTCAGAGTCGTTTTGATTTGCATTTCTCTGATGACTAAGGATGTTGAGCATTTCCTTAAATGTCTTTCAGCCATTTGAGATTCTTCTTTTGAGAATTCTCTGTTTAGCCCTTTAGCCCATTTTTTTAATTGGATTGTTCAGTATTTTGATGTCTAGTTTCTTGAGTTCTTTATATACTTGGAGATGTCAGATGTGGGGTTGGTGAAGATCTTTTCCCATTCTGTAGGCTGTCTTTTTGTCTTATTGACAGTGTCTTTTGCCCTACAAAAGCTTCTCAGTTTCAAGAGGTCCCATTTATTAATTGTTTCTCTCAGTGTCTGTGCTATTGGTGTTATATTTAGGAAGTGGTCTCCTGTGCCAATGCGTTCAAGAGTACTTCCTATTTTCTCTTCTATCAAGTTCAGTGTAACTGGATTTATGTTGAGGTCTTTGATCCACTTGGACTTGAGTTTTGTGCATGGTGACAGATATGGATCTATTTGTAATCTTTTACATATTGACATCCAGTTATGCCAGCACCGTTTGTCGAAGATACTTTCTTTTTTCCATTGTACAGTTTTGGCTTCTTTGTCAAAAATCAGGTGTTCATATGTGTGTGGATTAATGTCAGGGTCTTCAATTCTATTCCATTGGTCTGTATGTCGGTTTTTATGCCAGTACCAAGCTGTTTTTATTACTATAGCTGTATAGTAGAGCTTGAGGTCAGGGAGTGATGCCTCCAGAGGTTGCTTTATTATACAGAATTCTTTTGGCTATCCTGAGTCTTTTGTTTTTCCATATAAAGTTGAGTATTGTTCTTTCCAAGTCTTTGAAGAATTGTGTTGGGATTTTGATGGGGATTGCATTGAATTTGTAGATCACTTTTTGGTAATATTGCCATTTTTACTATGTTAACCCTACCTGTCCATGAGCATGGGAGATCCTTCCATGTTCTGATATCTTCTTCAATTTCTTTCTTTAGAGACTTAAAGTTATTATCAAACAGGTCCTTCACTTGTTAAGTTAGTATTATCCTAAGGTATTTTATATTATTTGTGGCTATTGTAAAGGGTGATGTTTCTCTGACTTCTTTCTCAGCCCTTTTATCATTTGTGTATAGGAGGGCTACTGATTTTTTTGAGTTGATCTTGTGTCCTGCCACTTTACTGAAGGAGTTCATCAGCTGTAGGCATTCCCTGGTAGAATTTTTGGGGTCACTTATATATACTATCATATCATCTGCAAATAGTGAAAGTTTGACTTCTTCCTTTCCAATTTGTATCCCCCTTGATCTCCTTTTGTTGTCTTATTGCTCTAGCTAGAACTTCTAGTACTATATTGAATAAATATGGAAAGTGGACAGCCTTGTCTTGTTCCTGATTTTAGTGGAATCGCTTTGAGTTTCTCTCCATTTAATTTGATGGTGGCTGTTGGCTTGCTGTAAATTGCCTTTATTATGTTTAGGAATGTTCCTTGTATTCCTGATCTCTCTAAGACCTTTATCATGATGGGGTGTTGGATTTTGTCAAAGGCTTTTTCAGCATCTAATGGGATGATCATGTGTTTTTTTTTTCTTTCAGTTTGTTTATATGGTGTATTACATTGACAGATTTTTCATATGTTGAACCATCCTTGCATCCCTGGTATGAAACCTACTTGGTCATGGTGGATAATTTTTGATGTGTTCTTGGATTCAGTTTGCCAATATTTTGTTGAGTATTTTTGCATCAATGTTCATGAGGGAGATTGGTCTGTAATTCTCTTTCTTTGTTGCATCTTTTTGTGGTTTGGGTATCAGGGTAACTGTAGTCTCATAAAAAGAGTTTGGTAATGTTCCTTCTGTTTCTATTGTGTGGAACAATTTGAAGAGTATTGGAATTAGTTCTTCTTTGAAAACCTGGTAGAATTCTGCGCTGAAACCATCTGGTCCTGGGCTTTTTTTGGTTGGGAGACTTTTAATGACTGTTTCTATGTCTTTAGGGGTTATTGGTCTATTTAAATAGTTTATCTGGTCTTGATTTAACTTTGGTATGTGGTATCTATCCAGAAAATAGCCCATTTCTTCCAGATTTTCCATTTTTGTGGAGTACAGGTTTTTGAAGTATGACCTGATGATTCTCTGGATTTCCTCATCTGTTGTTATGTCTCCCTTTTCATTTCTGATTTTGTTAATTTGGGTGCTCTCTCTTTGCCTTTTGGTTAATTTGGCTAGGGGTTTGTCTATGTTGCTGATTTTTTCAAAGAACCAACCCTTTGTTTCATTGATTCTTTGTATTGTTCTCTTTGTTTGTTTCATTGATTTCAGCCCTCAATTTGATTGTTTCCTGGCGTCTATTTCTCCTGGGTGAGTTTGCTTATTTTTGTTCTAGAGCTTTCAGGTGTGCTGTTCAGTCACTAGTGTGAAATTTCTCCATCTTCTTTATTGTGCATTTAGTGCTATGAATTTTCCTCTTAGCACTGCTTTCATAGTGTCCCATAAGTTTGGGTATGTTGTACTTTCATTTTCATTGAATTGTAGGAAATCTTTAATTTCTTTCTTTATTTCTTCCTTGAACCATTGGTGCTTCAGGTGGGCATTATTCAGTTTCCATGAGATTGTAGGCTTTCTATAGTTTTTGTTGTTATTGAAATCTAACTTTAAGGCATGGTGGTCTGATAAGATACAGGAGGTTATTCCAATGTTTTTTTATCTGTTGAGATTTGCTTTGTGACCAAGCATGTGGTCACTTTTTGAGAAGGTTCCATGGGGTGCTGAGAAGAAGGTATATTCTTTTGTGTTAGGGTGGAATGTTCTGTAGATATCTATTAAGTCCATTTGAGTCATAACATCTGTTAGGTCCTTTATTTCTTTGTTAAGTTTCAGTTTGGTAGATCTGTCTTTTGGTGAGAGTGGTGTGTTGAAATCTCCCACTACTAGTGTGTAGGGTTTGATGTGCAATTTAAGCTTTAGTAATGTTTCTTTTATACATGTGGGTGCCTTTGTATTTGGGGCATAAATGTTCAGAATCGAGACTTCATCTTGGTGGATTTTTCCTGTCATAAATATGTAATGTCCATCCAGATCTCTTTTGATAGATTTTAGTTGAAGTATATTTTATTAGATATTAGGATGACTACACAAGCTTGCTTCTTAAGTCCATTTGATTGGAAAGTCTTTTCCCAGTCCTTTACTCTGAGGAAGTGTCTGTCTTTGAAGTTTAGGTGTGTTTATGTATGCAGCAGAAGGATGGATCCTGTTTTCATATCCATTCTGTTAGCCTGTGTCTTTTTAGAGGTGAGTTGAGACCATTGATATTGATGGATATTAATGACCAGTGATTGTTAATTCCTGTTATTTGTGTGTGTGTGTGTATGTGTGTGTGTGTGTGTGTGTGTGTGGTAGTGTTGTGTTTCCCTTTCTTTGGTATTTGTTGGTGTGGTATTATCTATTGCCTGAGTTTTCATGGGTGTGTTTAACTTCCTTAGGTTGGATTTTTTCCTTCTAGTGCTTCTGTAGTGCTGGATTTGTGGATAGGTATTATTTAAATCTGGTTTTATCATGGAATATTTTGTTTACTCCATCTATGGTGACTGAGAGTTTTGCTGGGTATAATAGTCTGAGCTGGCATCCATGGTCTCTTAGTGTCTGCATAACATCTGTCCAGGACCTTCTAGTTTTCATAGTCTCTATTGAGAAGTCTGGTGTTATTCTGATGGGTCTGCCTTTATATGTTACTTGGTCTTTTTCCTTTGTGGCTCTTAACATTTTTCCTTTGTTCTGTATGTTTAGTGTTTTGATTATTATGTGGTGAGGGGACTTTTCTTTTTTTGTCTATTCGGTGTTCTGTAAGCTTCTTGTATCTTCATAGGTATTTCTTTCTTTAGGTTAGGAAAGTTTTCTTCTATGATTTTGTTGAATATATTTTCTGTGCCTTTGAGTGGATATTCTTCTCCTTTTTCTATCCCTATTATCCTTAGATTTGGTCTTTTCATGGTGTCCCAAATTTCTTGGATGTTTTGTGTTACGACTTTTTTGTCTTTAGTGTTTTCTTTGACTGACGAATCTATTTTCTCTATTGTGTCTTAACGTCAGAGATTCTCTGTTCCATCTTTTGCATTTGGTTGGTTATGCTTGCATCTGTAGTTCCTGTTCGTTTAGTCAGAATTTCTATTTCCAGCATTCCCTCAGTTTGTGTTTTCTTTATTGTCTCAATTTCAGTTTTCAAATTTTGAACTGTTTCCTTCATTTGTTTAATTACTTTTTCTTGGTTTTCTTTGATTTCTTCCAATTTTTTTGTTTGTTTTTTCTTCCATTTTTTAAGGGAATTTTTTATTTCCTCTTTAAGGGAGTTTTTCCATTTCCTCTTTAAGGGCCTCTATCATCTTCTTAAAGTCATTTTTATGATTGATTTCTTCTGCTTCTACTGTCTTGGTATGTTCAGGTCTTGCAGGTGTAGATTGTTGGGTTCTGATGTTGTCATATAGGTCTTTATGTTGTTGCCTGTATTTTTGCACTGGCGTCTACTCATCTCTTCCTCTACTCGGTGCAGGCTGTGTCTGTGTCTGAAGGTGCCTCTGTTATTCTAATTGATAGTCTTGGTCCACTAGCGGTTCTTGATCAAATCGGTGTTGTTGGGCTCTGTTTCTCCCAGAGCAGCTTAGTCCAATCAGTGTTAGTGGGTTCTGTCTCAGGGAGCAGTTGTTCCCGATGCAGTGTTGGCTTATGGCTCCAGTGGTTGTTGGTTTGTTTTGTTGTTGTAGTTTTGTTTTGCTTTTTTGTTTGTTTTTTGTTTTTTTGTTTTGGTTTTTTTTTTGTGGGGGAGCAGGGAAAGGAAGCTGTCTGGTCCCTGGGACTCCGATGGCTGGGGCCTAGGGGCTAGAGACCTGGTCTGCCGGTCAGGAGATGGGGGCTTATGTTCCCAGTCAGTGTAGGGTGGGCTTATGATTCTGGTGATCTGGTTCGGTAGCTGGGTGGCGCCTTCTTTTGTGTTCTCAGGTCACGGTTTGCTCATTTGTCAACTCCTCGGCTGATTTTGTTTACTCACACTGCAGACTGTAGGCTTCTGACACCTCTCCTGAATGGATCTCAGCTGAGCAGGTTGTTCAGTAGGGCAATCTCACCAACACCTCCAAGTTGTTGCATTTCACAGGATTGGCAGCTGGGCCCTGGGTTGGACTCAGGCAGAATGTTTGGGTCCATTCTGGTCAAGTCCCATGGAGACAGCTCCTTCCCCAAGTGCTGGGATTAAAGGTGTCCCTGCTCCAAGCTCGTAATCTCCATGTTCTCACCAACTCCTCAGTGGATAAAAGCTCAGCTTCCAGTCTTTATTATGACCTCACCTCTGCCTCTGCCTGTGCCTCTTGAATTTAAGGATTCTTAACCAGGTTCAATTTGCCTAACTTTAATATCATCTCTGTGAACTACCGAGACTCTCACCACTGGGGGAGATTGTTGACAATAGGAAGATTTTTATAGTTTTTAAAAGACTTCTTTCTTTGTGCTTTTTCTCTGTCTTGCCTCCCTCCTCACCATCCCCTTCCCCTCCCTTTCCCTCCCCTTCTCTTTCCCCCCTCTCATTTATAGCACTTATGTTTTCTAGGTCTTAAATTTGTTCATTTATAAAAATGAACTGACATTCTCACGCTGATGTTGTTAAAATATCCCACTTCTAGTGAGTTATATGAACAGCAGTTGACACTAAGCTAATACAATCCCAGGGTAGTAATATTCCTACTGGAAAATATTTTAAAATAGGGGCAGATTAGAGATGTTTTACTGTTGAATCAATATTTTATAATGCATTTCACAACTGATATAATATATACAAATTCCAACCCAGAAGATAAATTTGTTCCTATGATTAGTTCTCATATAGAATTTTAACTGCATTGTGTCTACAATATCATTAACTACTTAAATTGGTCTCTTTTTCACTAAAAGTTGTAGAAACCCATGGGAGTCGGGCTGACTTGAGTGAAAGTGGAATGTTCAGAAGCACAGTGAGCTTCAGCTGTGGTTAGATTTGAGGCCCGAACAATGTAACGAGGATTCTATCTTCCTTTATGCAACACTAGGCAGATGACCACATGCTCCCAGATGCAGAATCCCCCAACAAAAAGGAATCATCTTCCCAGGAAGTTCTCCAGAAAAGACCCAGGGGAACTCACTGACCTGGCTTGAGTCAAATGGCTTGCCACAACCAATCAGACCTTAATATTGATGGCTTCAGGGAAGAGGGAAACAGGTTACACACAACAAAGGCAGCTGCACATAAAATATGTGTAATAGATTCCTCATGAATAAATTTCTGATAGTAGAAGAAAGGGGGAAGATACAGGACAGGAAGAGAGAAGATGCTCATGCCATCATTCCCATCAGGGCATGCAGCTGAAGGAATACTGGCCCTGGCTCTATTTTTTGGATAACAAAGACACCTAATTCCTAAATGAGGGGAAAACAGAGATGGTATGCCATTTTCATTATAAATCAGAAACTTTTCTTCTTTCTCAACCCAATGGAAATCACTGACAACCAATTACTTGACTCATAAGAGTACTATATTAAAATATTTAATAGAATTATTTTCAAATTCAGTAGCATTGCTAACACAACAGAAAAACATACAAAGCCTTGTCTGTAATATTTTTGTGATAAAACTAGAATGGGAGGCGCAGGCTCACAGCATCTCTTAGTAATGAATAGAGACCCGATGTGGGCTAAGCCTGATGCCTCGGTTTCAGGCTCTGGAGCTACGTGATAGAAGGGGAAGATCGGCACCTGGAAGTTTCCCTTGGACTTGCACAGGCCAGCTGCAGCACATACATGTTCACACACACAAATGAAAAAAATAACTACTAGAAACAAAAAAGAGACACAATATGCAAACAGTTCCCTTGTATCATATTCTATGAGTGCATGGTAAGTTTTCAGCTTCTGCTCGGATCCACTGGCTAGAGTTTGATGGCACTTGTATAAAGATTCAAAGCTGTGATCTTATCCATTATGTCGTAGGCACCAATCATATTTAGTCCCCGAACAAGTTGGTCTCTTAAGGCCGTAGCTGTGAGTAACACGTTCTGATCTGCTTTCCACTTAACAAAGGCTTGGTAGATTCTTTCATTTAACAATGGAGTAGTACTGTGAAAATTTAAATAACAATTATTTTAATTACCAGCCATGAACATTACTTTAAGCTCCTTAAAGGTTGTCTAAGTTTTCAGATTAACTTTCCATTTTTATGTGAGACTACATTTAACTGAAGACAGTATATAAGAACATTTACAATGATCCTGACACACAGAAGCAAACATTATAAAAAGCTTACATTTCCACTTACATTCAACTATCAGGACAATAATCACTGTGGGTTGTTTACTATAAGCCAATGCAATAAAATGCATACTTTATGGCTTGGTCTCACTTAATCCTCACGGCAACTTTCTAAGCTTGTGTATTCATTTGCCCACGGAAGAAACTGGAACAGATTGAAAGAAAAGGCCATGTTGAAGGTCAGGAAGCCAGCTGGACTAAAAGCCCAGCAGCTCATCTCACACAGCCCTTCGTCGTCATTACATGGTGTGGTTGCCCAGCAAGGATGACAAATATGTCACAGGCCAAAGGCCGCCATCTATAGTAGAGTTTATGTTAATGTAAATATTTCAAAACTCTAATATCAAAATCATATAAATGCAGGGGTGAAAATACGTTTGTACCAAATGCCATTCATACTTACTTCCTCACAGAGTTGCTACTTTCTGAGCTTGTCATGTTTAGTTTCTGTTGCAAAAATTCAAAATTTATTTCACTGATATTGTTGGCAACTATGTTGAATATCTTCTCTAAGATTTTCTCTACATTTGAACATAGAAGAAACATTATTTATTTTGAAAAAAAAGAGATACTTTGAGTTAATATTAAGTTTTCTTCTGTGTTTTTATCAAACATATATGTCGAATAAAATTGAAAATGACAATGTAGAGCTGAACTGTCTTCAGTTTGTGC
Organism: Peromyscus aztecus; assembly: GCA_902168405.1. Classification (NCBI taxonomy): domain Eukaryota; kingdom Metazoa; phylum Chordata; class Mammalia; order Rodentia; family Cricetidae; genus Peromyscus; species Peromyscus aztecus. The sequence continues at coordinate 8,391 of CABHPQ010178360.1, forward strand.
TCCCTATCCTGTTACTTCTAGAATCTAAGGAGACCTACAGCCTAAAATGGCTGCTTTAAAAGAATCTTACAAGCAACTTGATAGTGATCTCCAAATTCTTTACTTTTTTCTGGATTTGAAATGAATTTGATTCCTTCCTTCATTTCTGGCTGTTTTATATTAACTACTTTGAGAAACTAGCATCTGTTGTAAATATGGCATATAGATGCACATTCATATTAAAATAATTTATTATTTAGTTAGATTTTTTTTATTTATTTAAGGCTAGGCATGGTAGCATATGTCTTTAATTCCAACACTTGGGAAGGCAGAGGAAGGTAATCTCTGTGAGTTTGAGGCTAGCCTGGTCTACATAGTGAGTTCCAGGACAACCAGGACTACACAGAAAGACCCTATCTCAAAAAATATTTATGAGTATGTTTGGGGTAGCAGGTGCATGTGAGTATAGGTACCCACAGAGGCCAAAGGTATTAATCAGATCCTCTGGGGTTGGGATTTCAGGCAGTTGTGAGCTAACCAACATGGGTGCTGGAGACTGAACTCAGAATCTCTGCAAGAGCAGCATATGCTCTTAACCACGGAGCCATCTTTTCAAACCCATTAGTGCCTTTTAAAATAATAAATCTTCTAGATAGTGCTATGTAGATATGTCTTTGTTGGCCAGAGCTTCTAGAAAGTGTAATCTAAAGTCACCTTTGTTAACTAGAACACTATGAAAATTTTCAAGAATTAAGGATCTCCCATGCTCCATATCTCAAATACATTATGGCCTTTTCATTTTGAGAAATTGTATATACACTGTTAATTCCTCAGACTAGATTTCATGCTAACGATAAAAAGATAATAGAATTGCTTAATAAAATGCTCAGAAGGGACTCTGTGATCCTTGTTAACTTCGGAATATGTTTCCCAGGCTACGTCTCCCAGCTTCATCGAGGATCAAAATTGCAGGGTAAAGGCTCCTTGAGCATACAGAGATGTAGTAAATTTCCAGATTGCTCTCCTCCTCCAATCTGTGAGATGTTGTCATTGCCTACTGCACTTTCTCCATCAAAAGTAGAGCAGCAAGAATGGTGTTTCTTTGAGAACTGGAGAAACAGATCTTTAGCATGGAGGTTCAGTCATGTAACTCAACCACCTTTCTCTAAGGTACTATCCACAATAGAAATACCACACAGACACTTGGAACTCTGAAACCCCTATTTTATAGAAATATTACCTTCGAGTGTAGTAATTAGTATAGTCGGCCTACAGTGAGTTAAAGGAGACAGCCACTGGGACTTAATTTTCTCTCAAGTTTCTTCTATCAGTGAGACTCAGATCTTAGGAAAGCTTCTACATGGCAGCCATGAGCATAGTGTATAGTGTGGCTTACAAAGTACAGGACTTTTTACTACAACTTTGTCATTAGCTTATCCTGGTATATGCTCTTGATTATGTAGATATGGTACATGGTAAAATGATTGAGGAACAGCTAAAGATGTTCCAATTCCCCCATGATTGCATCGAATAATCAACACAAACAGCTAGCCTTCAGAAAAAGGGAGATAGTTTGTTACTGTCAGCTCAAAGTCTCCAACCAAAGCAAGCTCCCTTACTGTACAGATAGCAGAAAATTTATGAAGATAGGTCCTCACTCATCACCCACCGTCTCTTTCATCTGCTCTTTGGAGATATTGTGTGATAGTATGCAGCTGTTTTCCTCTACAGACTTCCATCGGTGGTCTCAACAAAGGATTGTCATCAAAATTTATCTCTTTCAAAGACAAAAGACTATAGATAGCACTAGGCAGGGCTGTCAGACTGTTTCCTAGTGAGGAAAAAATGGGAAGGAATTACTCCTTTCTGTAAAGTTAAACTGCAGAAGCAGAAACTATGCATGCAGAAGTCTACTGTCCTGGAAAGGTGTCCAAGGACACTCACAGTGATGACAGTTCCAAAGTGTCCATGCTAGGAGAGAAAAGGAGGATATATTAAAAACCACTGTGGGTCCTTGGTCTCCTAGCGGTGGCAAAATGAAGCCAGAGGCTCTCTTCTTACAATGCAACAACTGACTTTGCAGAGTAGGTAGTATCATTCTTAAAAGAAACTTTTTAAAACGTGAGTTTTATACAAGTGTATCCGGTATGTCCTGACCCTTTCTTACCCCTCCCTCCCCTTTGTCCTCTTTGTCCTGTACAGTGTTCCTTCTTTCATATGTGCATGGCTTTTTGTATTTATGTAGGAAGCACACTGAGAGGAAACACTATTCGTCTGCATGAGACTGACTTAATTCACTTAATATGATCCCCCATTGTGTTCACCTTCCTGCAAATGACATGACTTCATTCTTTATGGCTGAAAACCCCTCTATTTTGAGTATATCTCATATTTTCTTTATCATTGCTCTGTTGTTGGACACCTAGGTGTTCCATAAATTTGCTCATGTGAACACTGCTCAATACACATTGATATGCAGGTGTGTCTGTAATGCATTGACTTGGTATCTAGGTCATACGGGAGATCAGGTTTCAGTTTTCTGAGAAAGCTTCTTGCTGACTTCCATGGCTTCCCTTTTGTCCACATCCTTGCCAGAATTTGTTGTTACTTTTTCTTAATGACTGCCATCCTAGCTGAGATAATTTTAGATTCACAGAAACATTGGGATTTGTAGTGCTTTAGCGTTGGCTAATGCTATCTCACACTAGTGTGCTGCCATTCTCTTAATTGTGTATTTTATTTCTGTTAGTTACACATGGAGAAGAAGGCCTGTTACTCTTCCTGAAGAGTGGTATCAAGAAACCAAGATCTGAAGCAGTTCATGCAGTGTTAGGAGGGCACCTGTCTCGTGCTTGTGAGACCCTGGCTTCCATCCTCACACCATGGACAAAAGGGAGAGAGAAAAAAGAACTCAGTATCCAGGGCTAGTCATTCTGAGAGGGGGGCAAGGAGCAAGAGAGGGAGGGAGGGAGACAGAGAAGGGCAGAGAAGGGAGGAA
>CABHPQ010178373.1:5919-16982 GCA_902168405.1 Peromyscus aztecus
TATTCTCCTGCCTTGGGCTCTGGAGGGCTGGGATGATGGGTGTGTGCCACTGTGCCTGGCTTCAGCCCTGTGCTTCTTAGCAACACTATCTGAATGGGGTGAAAAATTGTAGTTTGCCCCAGATAGTAAAATGACCCTGAAGTATCGAGGATTAAGCTGTCATTCTTCCTGACCATTTCACCATCAAACAGAAAAATCTGTGTGACTCTTGTAAAACTTCATTCTTCTGTGCCAAGGGTTAATTTACTTGATCTGACTAAAAAGACTAAGAGAAGAAGCCTGGTTAGTTCTTTATTTCAAGGCTTTTTAAATGCCAGATTATCTTCTCCCAATCTGCTATTTTTTCCTTCGCTCTGAGGGTGAGATAAAATGGCCGTTATCCCCATTTCTGTTTACTTTTATTGTGTGTGTGGTTTTTTGAGACAGGATTTCTCTGTGTAGTTTTGGTGCCTATCCTGGATCTCGCTCTGTAGCCCAGGCTGGCCTCAAACTCACAGAGATCTGCCTGCCTCTGCCTCCCGAGTGCTGGGATTAAAGGCGTGTGCCACCATTGTCTGGCTTCTGTTTACTTTTTATAGACCAGAAAATGTATAACATTGCTAAGACTCAGAGCTGGATGAATGAAAGGGATATTTAGAGAGACACAGGGACATTTAGAGAGACACAGGTGTAGCTATGTACAATGATGCATGCCTATAGTTACAGTTACACAAGAGCCTGAGGCAGGAGGATCACTTGAGTTTAGGAGTTCAAGTACAGTCTGGGAAACATAGCAAGACCAATCCCTTCCCCACAATCATTAAATAAGGGATGGGAGATATGGCTTAGAGGTTTAGACCACCTGCTACCTATGCAGAGGACCTGGGTTCGGTTCCCAGCACCCGCACTGAGTGTCTTACAGTCACCTTGTAGCTCCAGTTCTGGGAGATCTGATGCCCTCTTCTGGCTTCTGTGGGCATCTGCATGTATATGGTGCATGAAAAGTCACACAGACACACATACACTTAAATAGTAAATAAGTATTTTTTAAAAATCAGGAAATAAATGAATACATACATAGAGGCTAGAAGTTGAACTAGAGGTTAGTTTCTTTTCCTGTGTAGATCACCTTGACTTCTCTCTGTGTCCTTGGATGGGTGTGTAAGATTTGAAAATTGGCACCGACATCATCTTGTTGTTCATAAGCAAACGCCGCAGCCCAAGTCATTCTTTGGTCCAAGCGGCGGGAAGCAGCAGGACACGCTGTGGCAGAAGCCCTCTGTAACGGAAAAAGGTTGATTTGTTTATGTACTTCATGTAGGTGGAAGTTTTGTCTGCATGCACGCCCCCCAGAAAAGGGCATCGGATGCCATGGGACTACAGTTATAGGTAGTCACCATGTGGGTGCTGGGAATTGAACTCAGGACCTTTGGGAGAGCAGCCAGAGCTCTTAACTACTAAACCATCTCTCCAGCCTCTGGCAGTGAGCTCTTAAGCCCCTTAAAAAATTGACTTAATAATTTATTTGCTTTTTAATCTAAATGTTTTTGTTCAAGGGAATTAAAGAGTTTTGAAAGACTAATTAATTATGTCTTTTCACTTTCATACAGAAAACATCGCCCACAAAGATCTGTAGGTAAGTTAAAAGAAAACACCCCGAGGATGTAAGATTTGACCTTAGTTTAACTTAGCTGGTAAACTGTTGAAGGAGGAATTCATTATGAATGGTCATATATTTGTGCTTTGTTTCCTATTTTTAAAATTATTCTCTTTTTGCAATATTTTCTTTTTTGGAGACAGGGTTTCTCTGTGTAGTCCTGGCTGTCCCAGAACTCACTCTGTAGACCATGTTGGCCTCGAACTCACAAAGATTCACCTGCCTCTGCCTCCTGAGTGCTGGGATTAAGGGGGTGCAATATTTTCTTCTGAGGGGAAGAAACAACCCATATTATATTTCTACACTGAGTACACAAAACTTCACGAATTGTGCAGTAGTAGTGATGGAGAACCAAATGAAAAATGTGGAAACAACTTAAAATCTAAAAAACAAAACAAAACAGGGGTGGTGGTGGTGGTGGGATGGCTCAGTTAATAGTGCTTAGCACACAAGCATGATGCCCTTGTTCAATCCCCAGCTCCCACTGGAAAAGGCGGGGGGGGGGGGGGGGGGGGGGGGGGTGCTTGCAATTCTAGGTGTGATACAATAGAGAAGACATGGTAGTGAGACCCTGCTTCACAAAACAAAGTGGATCTGGGCTTGAGAGTTGGCTCAGTGGTTAAGAGCACTTGTTAGCACTTGTGAAGGACCTGGGTTCAATTCCCAGCACATACATGGAGGCTCACCACTTCCTCAGGCACCAGGCATGCATCTGTTGCACAAGCATACATGCAGGCAAAGCACTCATATGAATAAAATAAATTAAAAAACCACAAAGTGATCATTCCTGAGGCATGAACACTAGCCAGAACATGCATGTGCACCTCCTCCCCCATGTGCACCCCTTCACACATGAATCTGTGTGTGCGCACACATAAAATAATATTTGCATCATTGGGAGTCTTAGTTAGGGTTTCTATTGCTGCAATGAAACACTGTGTGACCAGAAAGCTAGTTAGGGGGGAAATGGTTTATTCAGCTTACTCTTCCACATCACAGTTCATCATCAAAGGAAGTCGGGACAGGAACTCATGCAGGGCAGGGACCGGGAGGCAGGAGGAGATGCAGAGGCCATGGAGGGGAGCTGCTTACTGGCTTATTCCTCATGGCTTGCTCAGCCTGCTTTCTTACAGAACTCAGGACCCCCAGCCCAGGGATAACACCACCCACAGTGGGCTGAGCCCTCCCCATCATCACTAATTAAGAAAATGCCTTACCAAATGCCTTAATTCTAGCACTCAGGAGGCAGAGGCAGATGGGTCTACAAAGTGAGATCCAGGACAGCCAGAGCTGTTACTGGATCTTTATAGAGGCATTCTCTCAACTGAGGTTCCCTCCTTTCAGATGACTCTAGCTTGTGTAAGGTTGACATAAACTAGCCAGCACATTGGATCTCTGTGACTTTCCATAATGATAAAAGTGCATCCCAGGGTCTGAATTGTGGTTCTGGGCTGTGATCATAGACAGGTTTAAAAATGCTGTGCCTCAGTGTCCCCAGCAGAGTATGTCCCAGGTCCCTGTACCTCCATGTCCTTGTTGTAACAGTGTTCAGCTGCTGGACTGCCCCCTCCCTCAGCAGTGACTAAGAAGCCCCCTGCTGAAGGCAGGACACCAATGGAGCTGCTTTGATAAGGTGGGTTAGGTGCTGTGAATGTATTTCTGGGCTTTCGTCCCATCCAATCCCCCTCATCTTCTTTGGCCTTTAGTACAGGTTGCAACTTGAAAGAAAAAGATGTAAACAAAACCTTAGGACCCATCCTCCTCTTTAAAAGGAGATTAGCTGCTGTGAAAAGCTTAGTGCTCTGTTAGTGACTACCCAGTGTAGTCAGTATGGCTCGAGGGCACGTGCTGTGGGAGCCAGTCCAGTTTCACCCTGATGTCCCCATCCTGCTCATCCTGTGGGGAGGCATTGTATATTCTAGCTGGCCTTCCACTCAAGGGAGCCCCCGAGCCCATCCATAATCTCCTCCTCACTAAAACCAGCCTGTGTGGCTCAGGAAGCTCCTCACAGTGACCCCTGTTCATCCCTCTCTGCCTTCATTGTTCTCTAGGACACAATAAAGTCACCATGGCTGTCAGAGGAGGGTGGACTGAGTGCAGAGGCTTCTGGGCCACAGGCTGGCCTATGTTCTGACCTTCCCAAAGGTAGGGCCTGGCCATGAGGGGTGCTCAGCGCCTCCTGCCTAGGGCCCTAACAGCAAGTCTGGGTACAGTTAGTCCACAGCCACATGTTACGGCACGGAGGACCATTGGGATGAATCAGCATCACTGTTTCCAGTGTACTGAGGTTGTGACTCGCAGGGTGTTGTATATTACATGGTGTGTGTGTTCGGACATGTCTATATGCATGTGATCTATATATAGAATATAGAATTCTGTACATAATAACATATTGGCATAAGATACCTTATAATGCCATATGTAAAAATCTCCTGAAAGCCAGGTATGGTGGCACAGAAAACCCCGTAACACCAGCTTCTCAGAAGGCTGAGGCACGAGAATTGCAAGTTCAAAGTCAGCTTGGCAAGATTGTGAGATCCTCTTTCATGATAAATAGTAAAACCAGGACTGGTATAACTCAATGTGGTGTGTAGCTGGAAGTTTTCTCCAGTCCCACCCAGCCTGCGATCCCACAGCCGCTTATAAAATAATCACTCAGAGGCTTAATGGTATTTACAAACTGTATGGCCTCTTGCTGGCTAGCACTTATATCTTAAATTAACCCATCTCTATTCAACTATGTTTGCCACATGTTCTGTGTCTTACTGGTCTGCTGGCATGTTGCTTCTTGGGCAGCAGCTGGCCTCCGTCCAGACTGCGCCTTTCTCTTTCCTGTCTCTCTCCTCGGGTTTCCCACCTGCCTCTAAGCTGCCTTGCCACAGGCCAAAGCAGCTTATTTATTAACCAATGGGAACAGCATATATTCAGTGTACAGAAAGACATCCCCCAGCAGTAGTGCCCTTGCCTAGCATGCAGGAGACCATAGGGCCAGTCTCCATTACTGAGAAAACTTCCCACTCCTGGACGGCGTGTGTCTTGCATAGCCTTTAATCTTGGTCGGTTCCTCAGCCTTTGTTTTGTTTGTTTGTTCCTTCTGTTTTGTTTTGTTTTTGTTTTTTTTAAATTTGCCTTCCCATTAAACGTTTTTAAAACTACAGTTACTTATTGTGGGTGGTGTGTGTGTGTGTATGCGTGTGTGTGTGTGTGTGTGTGTGTGTGTGTGTGTGTGTGTGTTGTGCACACAGGTGCTTGTGCCACAGCATGTGTGATATGTGGAGGTCAAAGGACAACTTACTGGGGTTGGTTCTCTCCTTCCACCATGTGTGGACCAGGAATTAAACTGAGGTCATCAGGCTCGGTGACACGTGCGCTTGGGTCTCCACGTTTGTGAAGGTCCCAGCCTGTTGTTTGTGGACTGAGTTTGGGTTTATTGTATTATTTCCTCATGACTCAGTTCAAAGCACCTAAGACAGAGAGGTACCGCAGACTTGATGCTGTGTCCTGAGGGCATCTTATCAAGAAGCACGTGACGGCTATGCCCTGTTATTAGAGATACTGAGATCTTAGACAAAGTGGCGGTGGACAACACGATGTTCTTTCCATGCTGCATTTGTTTAGTCGTCGGCGTGGTTGTGGTCTGATCTCGCAGTTTGCCTCTTTCTCATCTGAGGGATTGATGGTGAGCAGGAAGATTTTTGGAGTGAGCCAACCCTAGTTCTCAGGTGCTCTGAATTCTGGGCTTCAGGAACAGGCTAGCTGCGCTGCTGAGGAGGAACTACCTGGCTGTCAGCGGAGCTCTTCGCTGTGAGATGATGGTCAGGGCAGCCGGGTGCTTTAGAGTCGCTGGCCACTTGTCAGTTCCAGTGGGCGGCGTGCTTCTGCCCTCCCCCGACCCCCTCTCTGAGATGTGCTTTGATGTTGAAAGCTGAAGTTGCTGGTTCTGTCTGCCTGTCCACAGTGCCCTCTTCCTCGTGGCTGCTGCAGGGTGCCTTCCCTTCCAGGACGCGCAGGTAAGTCCAGCGAACTCACGGCACTGTCAAGACTCTTTTGCAGCTCACGTCGATGATGCTTTTCTTTTAGAACCACGATAGCCTGGCCTAGCAAAGTTGCTCAAAAGCGATCAGGCTGGCTACCTCATGGCCCAGCCTATCGTTTCTCCAGGCCTTAGACTGTGGCTCCTGGAGGTGTGCAGTCTGACCTGCTTCAGGAACCTGTGATCCCACACCTCAGTCACCCCAACCTTGGGTGCTCAATCAAAGTTGATTTTTCTTCTCATCCTTTTTAAGAGGGTGGTTTTCACTGGCATCCTGTGCCCAGGCTGTTCATCTTCTGAGGCACTTAGGGCCCCTTTCAGCCCTAGTAATCATCTCATTGCTAATTTTTTCTTTCTTACTTACCTTTCTTCCTTTCTCCACTGGCATTCTCAAGACTCTACCAAGTGTCAGGCACTGAGCTGGGATCCAGGAATACAAACATTAGTCTGTTCCAGCAGAAATTGGAGGCCATTTAGAGCAAAGGAGAGGGGAACAGGCCAAGACAACAGATCATTATAACATGGGGAAGCCAAGGATCTGCCAGGGAAGGCTGGGAAGCACCTAAGAGCTCAGGGGCCCTATTTATAATCAAAGAGTTAGTGTGGTCCAAATCAGCTAGCAAGTGTGTGTTTTAGAATTTTATCCAGAGCTTTGTGATGCTGGAGCGGGCCTCTCCTGACCATGCTTAACTACAGAAGAATGAGGGGGTTAACAGAGGAGAAGGCAGGGCAACTCGGGGTGAGGTATGGCTATTCGGGATTTACCGTCATGTCAGACCTGTAGTGTGTCTAGTCTGTTCTGATCCCTGCCTCATGCAGAGAGAGAAGTGGAGAATAAGGAACGGGTGTGTTTGATGATGGTAAGTCCTATAGAGACTAACAGTAAAGAGAAAAGGAAGGAGTCGGTGAGGTGGGGCAGTGAGACTACTTGTCTACCATGTGGAATGTTCTGGGTTCTATTGCCAAAGGAAATTAATAAATACAGAGGGACAGGGTCTCCTTGGCCGAGTTGAAGGGGAAGCATTCAGGCTTGGGAAAATGCAGGATTTCCTTGTTCTCCGGGTTGGGAAGCTGTAGATGTGACTGAAGATGTGCTTGTCCTGTCGCTGAGTTTCGGGGAGTCCCTTCCTGGTCACCAGATGGTACTTGGGGAGTCAGGGTTTCCTTTTGGGGTTCTTAGTCTTATTAATAAAAAAAAATTAGGAGTGAACTCAAACTGGAGGACGGCTTTATTAGAGTTAAGCTATAAATCTCAGCAGCTGGAGAGTACTGGAGAGAAGGGGGCAGGGAGCCATGCTTTTTAAGTTAAGCTGGCTGGTGTGGAGGTCAGCCACAGGGTGGCAGGCAGCCACCATGGTTGAGGAGGAGCAGTCCGTTAAAGAAAGAATTAGGAAACCCAAAGTGTCAGAAAAAGCATATGTAGGTTCTGGCCAGCATCTGGAAGAAAGATAGAAAAAGAAAAAAATTTGCATCTGTCTTACTTAGGGTTTCTATTGCTGTGAAGAGACACCAAGACCACAGCAACTCTTAAAAAGGAAAACATTTAATTAGGGTGGCTCGCTTACAGTACAGAGGTCAGTCCATTATGGTGGGACATGGCGGACATTTTGCAGGCAACAGGAATGGTCTCTGACATTGGGAGTAGCTTGAGCATAGGAGAACTCAAAGCCCGCCCCTACAGTGACACACTTCCTCCAACAAGGCCACACCTACTCCAACAAGGCCACACCTCCTAATAGTGCCACTCCCTGTGAGCTTATGGGGGCCAATTACATTCAAACCACTACAACATCTTTCTGAGTTAGAAAGGTGGACACAGCTGAACCCCATTACTACCAGTAGGGACTGTGCTGGGAGAATTCTGGGAAGTAAAGTGCAGTATCTCATTAAAAGGATACTTATTCCATTTGTCTCTTTATCGTGTTTTAAGGTGAGCCAGCTTTCCTGGAGTGGTCCTGCATTTCTGTGGATAGTTCCCTGCCAGGTCTTGGACCCACCCAATCAGATTATCTCTTAAGGGAGGAGACAATGGCATGTTTCCACCTAGAGAGAGATCCCATTCCTTACCACAACAATCCAAAGGTGTTTGGATGTCATGAGTTTATAGTTGAACACATTGTGGGAGGGCAGAGGGGACACTGGAGAACCCAGGAAGATGTTTGGGGAAATGAACTGATTCTAGGCCCTGGAAGGGTCTCTGGAGCCTTTGGCTCGTGTGTTCACCTGGTTCCTGATTGCTGTACAAATTTCTGTTTGTCAGTAATTTAGCTCTTCCTTTCCTTTTTAATTCTGTGTTACAGTTTGATCCAGATGGCTATTTTTGGGCTGTAATTCACTTATTTTGTGTAGGTAAGTTTCTAAAAGTGTTTTCCTTAAATAATTGAGGACTGTCCTTCAGCTCTCATTGTGCAGCTATTTTTTAGTGACTCTATGCAATAGGGATATTAAGATATTAAGGTTCAAGTTTAAATGAACATTTTCCAGATTTTTTTTCTACTTTGGACTTTTCATCAGATATTTCCATTTTCAGCATAATTTCTCCTTTGTGCCAAACTCTCCTTGGTTTGGGTTTTGCTGGTAATGTTAGTTGCTCTTCCATAAAAATGTGGCCTCAATGTGTGTGAGGGCTCAGTAAAGAAACTACTGATGTGACTGCTCCACTAGGGGCAAGCTTTTTATTGTGGGTAGGGAAGAGAAAATATTCAGAGGCATCTGGGAGGTTGGACATAGCCAGGGCTAGGGAATCCGGAGAGCAGGAGAGAAATAGCAGAGACATCGAGAGGTGGAACCCAACAGGAAGAAAGTGCTGGGGGGGGGGGGGCAAATGCAGATTTAAGGAAGGACTCCTTTTGGGGATGGAAAACCTGTCCACAGGGTTAGGGAAGAATGCCTGCTGTATCTAAACCATTGTTAATCCTTCTGTATAGTCCACCTGGAGCTCATTTCTGGACATATAGGCTTCCTGAGAGACATTCAGAATGTCATGTCTAAAATTCTTCCAGTAGCAAACAAAAAACCAAAACGTGAAATTAAAAAACAATCTGATTTTACTTCAGATCCTGAGTTCAGTATTTCTTATTTGACTTTGTTGCAATCAGAAATCTCAGGGGTTTTCCTTCTCCACATGCATCATGGGAAGGAAATGAAACTGGCTGTTAACAGTCCCACCTGGTCACTCCCGGCTTCCTGTCGATGACTGACGTGCCTGACGTTATCATGGGGGCTGCACGCCTGCAGCCCTCCTGTCAGTGAGAGACAGGGAGAAGGGCAGTGCCCCTTCCGGGACTTTCCCTGTGAACCTGAGGAGCCAACCTGCCTCCATCATAGGCTTAAAAGTGTCTTCTAGTAAAGACAACTAGGCTCATTCCTGTTTATGATCAAACCTCTGTTTCTCAAGCGTTGGGCTTTCACCCACTTGTGACTTAACTACAAATGGTTCTGTACTGCCTGTTCCAGGAATGGCAACTATGTCTTTGTTTCAAAAAGTTAACCATCTTGCAATGTTTCAAAAGGGTTGTTATGGCTACCTGTTGTTATGACCACCCATGCACTCATGTCCTTGTTTCAGAAGGTGTTATGACTAACTTGTGCTTAAGTTCTGCTCCTGTAACCCCACCTACTTTGCCCACCAAATCCCCCATTTAGAAACTCCCTACCACTGAGCTATAAAAACCTTGTCTTCCTCATGTCCAGTACTGACCTCTCAAACCCCTCCTTAGGGGGAGGCAGCCCGCTTTAATTAATTTGGCCATGATGATTTGGGTCAGTGGTCTTTCTCCTCATCTTGGGATTAACAAAATAGGGATAACGGGCCCAGCTGCCTTTTCCCTGTGATTTTTTCTGCTTTTCTGGAAGTGTGGGCAGCTCTTTAAACAGAAAGTGCCAATGACTCGTGTCCTTTCATATCTAGGGGCTTACAAAATACTTCGGAAATCCCAGAAGCCCAGTGTGTTAAGGTAAGCTCTTAACGTTTGGGGAGCTGGCTGGCTAAAGAGATGAGACCTGCGTGTGATACAGTCTTCCCCGTAAGCCATTGCAGCTAGGGGAGCATGGCCTCCATCCCTCTTGTTGCCAGTTGGGCCACTTACCTCTTGTCAACTACCTTTAGCAATGTGTGCAGAGGCAAGGAGGTTCCCTCCCCTTCAGGCAGGGCCATTTGGGTGATAATTTAATGAAATGCCCACACCTCTAGTTGTTCAGGGTGTACTTGACTGCATCTAGCTCAGAAGGGCAATTTCTGTGTTCTTGTTTTCACCGGCCCTAAAATTTGACTCGGTTTGTATCTGGAAGTCTCCCCAGTTCCCAGTCTTTGTTATAGGTAGCCAATGAAACAGCCTTGGTGAATGTAAAATTTAAAAAATTAAAATTTAAAAAAAAAGGAAAGGAAAGAATTCTTGTCTCCACTGAGCTGGGGCTTGAGTCTGACCAGCTGGCCTCCGGTGTGGGCATGTCTGCAGGCCCAGAGGGGATGACTCCCAAGCCAAGGCCCTGTCCCTGTGACTTGTACTTCTTGGATTGCCTTTTGTTCTTTGAAATATTTTTATAGCCAGAAGCCAGCAGAGCCAGGTGTGGTTGTGAATACCTGTGAATTCCTCTTTGACAGGAGGATCTAGAGCTCAAGGCTTGCCTAGGCTCCAGAGAGAAACCATGTCTCAGAAAAGAACAAAGCCACATCAAAGTGCACGATGCCCACTTACACCTGAGGTGGGATGAAAAGCACATGGTTCTTATAGTTTAAGTGTGTACCATGTGGAGTTAGAGCATACACCGAGATAGAAGTTTTTAGCTGAATTTTGAATTTATTTGCATATTCTTGATTTTAAAAAAGAAACATTATTGTGTGTATGGTATGCATATGTGAAGTGGGCTCATGCCATGGTTTGTATGTAGGTGAGAAGACAGCTTTGGGGAGTCAGTTCCTAGAGAGCAAACTGAGGGCCTCAGAATAGCCAGAATACCAGCTGGATTTGTATCTGCTAAGGACGCCAGCCCTGGAAGCCAGTGCATCCCGTGGAACAAGACAGTCAATAGAGCTGATAGCTGACAGTCCTCTGAAAGTAGCCAACACATAGGTGGGAAGCAGCTGGCCCAGTGAGGTGTGTGTTAGCACTAACTGGCGACTGTGTTCAGAAGGAACGGCCCATTGAACCCGCATTTCCTGCCTCCTTGACCTTCACCTGCATATCGGCTGCTGCGGTGGGCTTGGCCATTCTGACCTGACGTCTAGTTTGAGGGAGCTGGTTTCTTCTTTACTTACTTGGATAACTAACTTGAAATAAGAATTTTTTTTTTTGTTTGATCCTGAAATGAGTTGGGTGTTTTGTCTGTTTGTGGGTTTGTTTGGTTTTTTTTTTTTTCAGTTTTATCATGTCATTAATCTAATTTTCTTTCTTT
>CABHPQ010178374.1:5910-16903 GCA_902168405.1 Peromyscus aztecus
TATTCTCCTGCCTTGGGCTCTGGAGGGCTGGGATGATGGGTGTGTGCCACTGTGCCTGGCTTCAGCCCTGTGCTTCTTAGCAACACTATCTGAATGGGGTGAAAAATTGTAGTTTGCCCCAGATAGTAAAATGACCCTGAAGTATCGAGGATTAAGCTGTCATTCTTCCTGACCATTTCACCATCAAACAGAAAAATCTGTGTGACTCTTGTAAAACTTCATTCTTCTGTGCCAAGGGTTAATTTACTTGATCTGACTAAAAAAACTAAGAGAAGAGGCCTGGTTAGTTCTTTATTTCAAGGCTTTTTAAATGCCAGATTATCTTCTCCCAATCTGCTATTTTTTCCTTCGCTCTGAGGGTGAGATAAAATGGCCGTTATCCCCATTTCTGTTTACTTTTATTGTGTGTGTGGTTTTTTGAGACAGGATTTCTCTGTGTAGTTTTGGTGCCTATCCTGGATCTCGCTCTGTAGCCCAGGCTGGCCTCAAACTCACAGAGATCTGCCTGCCTCTGCCTCCCGAGTGCTGGGATTAAAGGCGTGTGCCACCATTGTCTGGCTTCTGTTTACTTTTTATAGACCAGAAAATGTATAACATTGCTAAGAGTCAGAGCTGGATGAATGAAAGGGATATTTAGAGAGACACAGGGACATTTAGAGAGACACAGGTGTAGCTATGTACAATGATGCATGCCTATAGTTACAGTTACACAAGAGCCTGAGGCAGGAGGATCACTTGAGTTTAGGAGTTCAAGTACAGTCTGGGAAACATAGCAAGACCAATCCCTTCCCCACAATCATTAAATAAGGGATGGGAGATATGGCTTAGAGGTTTAGACCACCTGCTACCTATGCAGAGGACCTGGGTTCGGTTCCCAGCACCCGCACTGAGTGTCTTACAGTCACCTTGTAGCTCCAGTTCTGGGAGATCTGATGCCCTCTTCTGGCTTCTGTGGGCATCTGCATGTATATGGTGCATGAAAAGTCACACAGACACACATACACTTAAATAGTAAATAAGTATTTTTTAAAAATCAGGAAATAAATGAATACATACATAGAGGCTAGAAGTTGAACTAGAGGTTAGTTTCTTTTCCTGTGTAGATCACCTTGACTTCTCTCTGTGTCCTTGGATGGGTGTGTAAGATTTGAAAATTGGCACCGACATCATCTTGTTGTTCATAAGCAAACGCCGCAGCCCAAGTCATTCTTTGGTCCAAGCGGCGGGAAGCAGCAGGACACGCTGTGGCAGAAGCCCTCTGTAACGGAAAAAGGTTGATTTGTTTATGTACTTCATGTAGGTGGAAGTTTTGTCTGCGTGCACGCCCCCCAGAAAAGGGCATCGGATGCCATGGGACTACAGTTATAGGTAGTCACCATGTGGGTGCTGGGAATTGAACTCAGGACCTTTGGGAGAGCAGCCAGAGCTCTTAACTACTAAACCATCTCTCCAGCCTCTGGCAGTGAGCTCTTAAGCCCCTTAAAAAATTGACTTAATAATTTATTTGCTTTTTAATCTAAATGTTTTTGTTCAAGGGAATTAAAGAGTTTTGAAAGACTAATTAATTATGTCTTTTCACTTTCATACAGAAAACATCGCCCACAAAGATCTGTAGGTAAGTTAAAAGAAAACACCCCGAGGATGTAAGATTTGACCTTAGTTTAACTTAGCTGGTAAACTGTTGAAGGAGGAATTCATTATGAATGGTCATATATTTGTGCTTTGTTTCCTATTTTTAAAATTATTCTCTTTTTGCAATATTTTCTTTTTTGGAGACAGGGTTTCTCTGTGTAGTCCTGGCTGTCCCAGAACTCACTCTGTAGACCATGTTGGCCTCGAACTCACAAAGATTCACCTGCCTCTGCCTCCTGAGTGCTGGGATTAACGGGGTGCAATATTTTCTTCTGAGGGGAAGAAACAACCCATATTATATTTCTACACTGAGTACACAAAACTTCACGAATTTTGCAGTAGTAGTGATGGAGAACCAAATGAAAAATGTGGAAACAACTTAAAATCTAAAAAACAAAACAAAACAGGGGTGGTGGTGGTGGTGGGATGGCTCAGTTAATAGTGCTTAGCACACAAGCATGATGCCCTTGTTCAATCCCCAGCTCCCACTGGAAAAGGCGGGGGGGGGGGGGGGGGGGGGGGGGGTGCTTGCAATTCTAGGTGTGATACAATAGAGAAGACATGGTAGTGAGACCCTGCTTCACAAAACAAAGTGGATCTGGGCTTGAGAGTTGGCTCAGTGGTTAAGAGCACTTGTTAGCACTTGTGAAGGACCTGGGTTCAATTCCCAGCACATACATGGAGGCTCACCACTTCCTCAGGCACCAGGCATGCATCTGTTGCACAAGCATACATGCAGGCAAAGCACTCATATGAATAAAATAAATTAAAAAACCACAAAGTGATCATTCCTGAGGCATGAACACTAGCCAGAACATGCATGTGCACCTCCTCCCCCATGTGCACCCCTTCACACATGAATCTGTGTGTGCGCACACATAAAATAATATTTGCATCATTGGGAGTCTTAGTTAGGGTTTCTATTGCTGCAATGAAACACTGTGTGACCAGAAAGCTAGTTAGGGGGGAAATGGTTTATTCAGCTTACTCTTCCACATCACAGTTCATCATCAAAGGAAGTCGGGACAGGAACTCATGCAGGGCAGGGACCGGGAGGCAGGAGGAGATGCAGAGGCCATGGAGGGGAGCTGCTTACTGGCTTATTCCTCATGGCTTGCTCAGCCTGCTTTCTTACAGAACTCAGGACCCCCAGCCCAGGGATAACACCACCCACAGTGGGCTGAGCCCTCCCCATCATCACTAATTAAGAAAATGCCTTACCAAATGCCTTAATTCTAGCACTCAGGAGGCAGAGGCAGATGGGTCTACAAAGTGAGATCCAGGACAGCCAGAGCTGTTACTGGATCTTATAGAGGCATTCTCTCAACTGAGGTTCCCTCCTTTCAGATGACTCTAGCTTGTGTAAGGTTGACATAAACTAGCCAGCACATTGGATCTCTGTGACTTTCCATAATGATAAAAGTGCATCCCAGGGTCTGAATTGTGGTTCTGGGCTGTGATCATAGACAGGTTTAAAAATGCTGTGCCTCAGTGTCCCCAGCAGAGTATGTCCCAGGTCCCTGTACCTCCATGTCCTTGTTGTAACAGTGTTCAGCTGCTGGACTACCCCCTCCCTCAGCAGTGACTAAGAAGCCCCCTGCTGAAGGCAGGACACCAATGGAGCTGCTTTGATAAGGTGGGTTAGGTGCTGTGAATGTATTTCTGGGCTTTCGTCCCATCCAATCCCCCTCATCTTCTTTGGCCTTTAGTACAGGTTGCAACTTGAAAGAAAAAGATGTAAACAAAACCTTAGGACCCATCCTCCTCTTTAAAAGGAGATTAGCTGCTGTGAAAAGCTTAGTGCTCTGTTAGTGACTACCCAGTGTAGTCAGTATGGCTCGAGGGCACGTGCTGTGGGAGCCAGTCCAGTTTCACCCTGATGTCCCCATCCTGCTCATCCTGTGGGGAGGCATTGTATATTCTAGCTGGCCTTCCACTCAAGGGAGCCCCCGAGCCCATCCATAATCTCCTCCTCACTAAAACCAGCCTGTGTGGCTCAGGAAGCTCCTCACAGTGACCCCTGTTCATCCCTCTCTGCCTTCATTGTTCTCTAGGACACAATAAAGTCACCATGGCTGTCAGAGGAGGGTGGACTGAGTGCAGAGGCTTCTGGGCCACAGGCTGGCCTATGTTCTGACCTTCCCAAAGGTAGGGCCTGGCCATGAGGGGTGCTCAGCGCCTCCTGCCTAGGGCCTTAACAGCAAGTTTGGGTACAGTTAGTCTACAGCCACATGTTACAGCAGGGAGGACCATTGGGATGAATCAGCATCACTGTTTCCAGTGTACTGAGGTTGTGACTCGCAGGGTGTTGTATATTACATGGTGTGTGTGTTTGGACATGTCTATATGCATGTGATCTATATATAGAATATAGAATTCCATATGTAATAACATATTGGCATAAGATGCCTTATAATGCCATATGTAAAAATCTCCTGAAAGCCAGGTATGGTGGCACAGACAACCCCATAATGCCAGCTTCTCAGAAGTCTGAGGCACGAGAATTGCAAGTTCAAAGTCAGCTTGGTAAGGTTGTGAGATCCTCTCTCATGATAAATAGTAAAGCCAGGGCTGGTATAACTCAACGTGGTGTGTAGCTGGAAGTTTTCTCCTGTCCCACCCAGCCTGCGATCCCACAGCCGCTTATAAAATAATCACTCAGAGGCTTAATGGTATTTATGAACTGTATGGCCTCTTGCTGGCTAGCTCTTATATCTTAAATTAACCCATTTCTATTAATCTCTGTTTGCCATGTGTTCTGTGTCTTACTAACCTGCTGGCATGTTGCTCCTTGGACAGCAGCTGGTCCCTCTCCAGACCCCGCCTTTCTCCTTCCTGTCTCTCTCCTTGGATTTCCCGCCTGCCTCTAAGCTGCCTTGCCATAGGCCAAAGCAGCCTATTTATTAACCAATGGGAACAGCATATATTCAGTGTACAGAAAGACATCCCCCAGCAGTAGTGCCCTTGCCTAGCATGCAGGAGTCCATAGGGCCAGTCTCCATTACTGAGAAAACTTCCCACTCCTGGACGGCGTGTGTCTTGCATAGCCTTTAATCTTGGTCGGTTCCTCAGCCTTTCTGGTTTTTTTTTTTTTTTTAATTTGCCTTCCCATTAAACGTTTTTAAAACTACAGTTACTTATTGTGGGTGGTGTGTGTGTGTATGTGTGTGTTGTGCACACAGCGTGTGTGATATGTGGAGGTCAAAGGACAACTTACTGGGGTTGGTTCTCTCCTTCCACCATGTGTGGACCAGGAATTAAACTGAGGTCATCAGGCTCAGTGACACGTGCCCTTGGGTCTCCACGTCTGTGAAAGTCCCAGCCTGTTGTTTGTGGACTGAGTTTGGGTTTATTGTATTATTTCCTCATGACTCAGTTCAAAGCACCTAAGACAGAGAGGTGCCGCAGACTTGATGCTGTGTCCTGAGGGCATCTTATCAAGAAGCACGTGACGGCTATGCCCTGTTATTAGAGATATTGAGATCTTAGACAAAGTGGCGGTGGACAACACGATGTTCTTTCCATGCTGCATTTGTTTAGTCGTGGGCGTGGTTGTGGTCTGATCTCGCAGTTTGCCTCTTGCCCATCTGGGGGATTGATGGTGAGCAGGAAGATTTTTGGAGTGAGCCAACCCTAGTTCTCAGGTGCTCTGAATTCTGGGCTTCAGGAACAGGCTAGCTGCGCTGCTGAGGAGGAACTACCTGGCTGTCAGCGGAGCTCTTCGCTGTGAGATGATGGTCAGGGCAGCCGGGTGCTTTAGAGTCGCTGGCCACTTGTCAGTTCCAGTGGGCGGCGTGCTTCTGCCCTCCCCCGACCCCCTCTCTGAGATGTGCTTTGATGTTGAAAGCTGAAGCTGCTGGTTCTGTCTGCCTGTCCACAGTGCCCTCTTCCTCATGGCTGCTGCAGGGTGCCTTCCCTTCCAGGACGCGCAGGTAAGTCCAGCGAACTCACGGCACTGTCAAGACTCTTTTGCAGCTCACGTCGATGATGCCTTTCTTATAGAACCACGATAGCCTGGCCTAGCAAAGTTGCTCAAAAGCGATCAGGCTGGCTACCTCGTGGCCCAGCCTATCGTTTCTCCAGGCCTTAGACTGTGGCTCCTGGAGATGTGCAGTCTGACCTGCTTCAGGAACCTGTGATCCCATACCTCAGTCACCCCAACCTTGGGTGCTCAATCAAAGTTGGTTTTTCTTCTCATCCTTTTTAAGAGGGTGGTTTTCACTGGCATCCTGTGCCCAGGCTGTTCATCTTCTGAGGCACTTAGGGCCCCTTTCAGCCCTAGTAATCATCTCATTGCTAATTTTTTCTTTCTTACTTACCTTTCTTCCTTTCTCCCCTGGCATTCTCAAGACTCTACCAAGTGTCAGGCACTGAGCTGGGATCCAGGAATACAAACATTAGTCTGTTCCAGCAGAAATTGGAGGCCATTTAGAGCAAAGGAGAGGGGAACAGGCCAAGACAACAGATCATTATAACATGGGGAAGCCAAGGATCTGCCAGGGAAGGCTGGAAGCACCTAAGAGCTCAGGGGCCCTATTTATAATCAAAGAGTTAGTGTGGTCCAAATCAGCTAGCAAGTGTGTGTTTTAGAATTTTATCCAGAGCTTTGTGATGCTGAAGCAGGCCTCTCCTGACCATGCTTAACTACAGAAGAATGAGGGGGTTAACAGAGGAGAAGGCAGGGCAACTCGGGGTGAGGTATGGCTATTCGGGATTTACCGTCATGTCAGACCTGTAGTGTGTCTAGTCTGTTCTGATCCCTGCCTCATGCAGAGAGAGAGAAGCGGAGAATAAGGAACGGGTGTGTTTGATGATGGTAAGTCCTATAGAGACTAACAGTAAAGAGAAAAGGAAGGAGTCGGTGAGGTGGGGCAGTGAGACTACTTGTCTACCATGTGGAATGTTCTGGGTTCTATTGCCAAAGGAAATTAATAAATACAGAGGGACAGGGTCTCCTTGGCCGAGTTGAAGGGGAAGCATTCAGGCTTGGGAAAATGCAGGATTTCCTTGTTCTCCGGGTTGGGAAGCTGTAGATGTGACTGAAGATGTGCTTGTCCTGTCGCTGAGTTTCGGGGAGTCCCTTCCTGGTCACCAGATGGTACTTGGGGAATCAGGGTTTCCTTTTGGGGTTCTTAGTCTTATTAATAAAAAAAAATTAGGAGTGAACTCAAACTGGAGGACGGCTTTATTAGAGTTAAGCTATAAATCTCAGCAGCTGGAGAGTACTGGAGAGAAGGGGGCAGGGAGCCATGCTTTTTAAGTTAAGCTGGCTGGTGTGGAGGTCAGCCACAGGGTGGCAGGCAGCCACCATGGTTGAGGAGGAGCAGTCCGTTAAAGAAAGAATTAGGAAACCCAAAGTGTCAGAAAAAGCATATGTAGGTTCTGGCCAGCATCTGGAAGAAAGATAGAAAAAGAAAAAAATTTGCATCTGTCTTACTTAGGGTTTCTATTGCTGTGAAGAGACACCAAGACCACAGCAACTCTTATAAAGGAAAACATTTAATTAGGGTGGCTCGCTTACAGTTCAGAGGTCAGTCCATTATGGTGGGACATGGCGGACATTTTGCAGGCAACAGGAATGGTCTCTGACATTGGGAGTAGCTTGAGCATAGGAGAACTCAAAGCCCGCCCCTACAGTGACACACTTCCTCCAACAAGGCCACACCTACTCCAACAAGGCCACATCTCCTAATAGTGCCACTCCCTGTGAGCTTATGGGGGCCAATTACATTCAAACCACTACAACATCTTTCTGAGTTAGAAAGGTGGACACAGCTGAACCCCATTACTACCAGTAGGGACTGTGCTGGGAGTGAGAATTCTGGGAAGTAAAGTGCAGTATCTCATTAAAAGGATACTTATTCCATTTGTCTCTTTATTGTGTTTTAAGGCGAGCCAGCTTTCCTGGAGTGGTCCTGCATTTCTGTGGATAGTTCCCTGCCAGGTCTTGGACCCACCCAATCAGATTATCTCTTAAGGGAGGAGACAATGGCATGTTTCCACCTAGAGAGAGATCCCATTCCTTACCACAACAATCCAAAGGTGTTTGGATGTCATGAGTTTATAGTTGAACACATTGTGGGAGGGCAGAGGGGACACTGGAGAACCCAGGAAGATGTTTGGGGAAATGAACTGATTCTAGGCCCTGGAAGGGTCTCTGGAGCCTTTGGCTCGTGTGTTCACCTGGTTCCTGATTGCTGTACAAATTTCTGTTTGTCAGTAATTTAGCTCTTCCTTTCCTTTTTAATTCTGTGTTACAGTTTGATCCAGATGGCTATTTTTGGGCTGTAATTCACTTATTTTGTGTAGGTAAGTTTCTAAAAGTGTTTTCCTTAAATAATTGAGGACTGTCCTTCAGCTCTCATTGTGCAGCTATTTTTTAGTGACTCTATGCAATAGGGATATTAAGATATTAAGGTTCAAGTTTAAATGAACATTTTCCAGATTTTTTTTCTACTTTGGACTTTTCATCAGATATTTCCATTTTCAGCATAATTTCTCCTTTGTGCCAAACTCTCCTTGGTTTGGGTTTTGCTGGTAATGTTAGTTGCTCTTCCATAAAAATGTGGCCTCAATGTGTGTGAGGGCTCAGTAAAGAAACTACTGATGTGACTGCTCCACTAGGGGCAAGCTTTTTATTGTGGGTAGGGAAGAGAAAATATTCAGAGGCATCTGGGAGGTTGGACATAGCCAGGGCTAGGGAATCCGGAGAGCAGGAGAGAAATAGCAGAGACATCGAGAGGTGGAACCCAACAGGAAGAAAGTGCTGGGGGGGGGGGGGCAAATGCAGATTTAAGGAAGGACTCCTTTTGGGGATGGAAAACCTGTCCACAGGGTTAGGGAAGAATGCCTGCTGTATCTAAACCATTGTTAATCCTTCTGTATAGTCCACCTGGAGCTCATTTCTGGACATATAGGCTTCCTGAGAGACATTCAGAATGTCATGTCTAAAATTCTTCCAGTAGCAAACAAAAAACCAAAACGTGAAATTAAAAAACAATCTGATTTTACTTCAGATCCTGAGTTCAGTATTTCTTATTTGACTTTGTTGCAATCAGAAATCTCAGGGGTTTTCCTTCTCCACATGCATCATGGGAAGGAAATGAAACTGGCTGTTAACAGTCCCACCTGGTCACTCCCGGCCAAGTGCTTCCTGTCGATGACTGACGTGCCTGACGTTATCATGGGGGCTGCATGCCTGCAGCCCTCCTGTCAGTGAGAGACAGGGAGAAGGGCAGTGCCCCTTCCGGGCCTTTCCCTGTGAACCTGAGGAGCCAACCTGCCTCCATCATAGGCTTAAAAGTGTCTTCTAGTAAAGACAACTAGGCTCATTCCTGTTTATGATCAAACCTCTGTTTCTCAAGCGTTGGGCTTTCACCCACTTGTGACTTAACTACAAATGGTTCTGTACTGCCTGTTCCAGGAATGGCAACTATGTCTTTGTTTCAAAAAGTTAACCATCTTGCAATGTTTCAAAAGGGTTGTTATGGCTACCTGTTGTTATGACCACCCATGCACTCATGTCCTTGTTTCAGAAGGTGTTATGACTAACTTGTGCTTAAGTTCTGCTCCTGTAACCCCACCTACTTTGCCCACCAAATCCCCCATTTAGAAACTCCCTACCACTGAGCTATAAAAACCTTGTCTTCCTCATGTCCAGTACTGACCTCTCAAACCCCTCCTTAGGGGGAGGCAGCCCGCTTTAATTAATTTGGCCATGATGATTTGGGTCAGTGGTCTTTCTCCTCATCTTGGGATTAACAAAATAGGGATAACGGGCCCAGCTGCCTTTTCCCTGTGATTTTTTCTGCTTTTCTGGAAGTGTGGGCAGCTCTTTAAACAGAAAGTGCCAATGACTCGTGTCCTTTCATATCTAGGGGCTTACAAAATACTTCGGAAATCCCAGAAGCCCAGTGTGTTAAGGTAAGCTCTTAACGTTTGGGGAGCTGGCTGGCTAAAGAGATGAGACCTGCGTGTGATACAGTCTTCCCCGTAAGCCATTGCAGCTAGGGGAGCATGGCCTCCATCCCTCTTGTTGCCAGTTGGGCCACTTACCTCTTGTCAACTACCTTTAGCAATGTGTGCAGAGGCAAGGAGGTTCCCTCCCCTTCAGGCAGGGCCATTTGGGTGATAATTTAATGAAATGCCCACACCTCTAGTTGTTCAGGGTGTACTTGACTGCATCTAGCTCAGAAGGGCAATTTCTGTGTTCTTGTTTTCACCGGCCCTAAAATTTGACTCGGTTTGTATCTGGAAGTCTCCCCAGTTCCCAGTCTTTGTTATAGGTAGCCAATGAAACAGCCTTGGTGAATGTAAAATTTAAAAAATTAAAATTTGAAAAAAAAGGAAAGGAAAGAATTCTTGTCTCCACTGAGCTGGGGCTTGAGTCTGACCAGCTGGCCTCCGGTGTGGGCATGTCTGCAGGCCCAGAGGGGATGACTCCCAAGCCAAGGCCCTGTCCCTGTGACTTGTACTTCTTGGATTGCCTTTTGTTCTTTGAAATATTTTTATAGCCAGAAGCCAGCAGAGCCAGGTGTGGTTGTGAATACCTGTGAATTCCTCTTTGACAGGAGGATCTAGAGCTCAAGGCTTGCCTAGGCTCCAGAGAGAAACCATGTCTCAGAAAAGAACAAAGCCACATCAAAGTGCACGATGCCCACTTACACCTGAGGTGGGATGAAAAGCACATGGTTCTTATAGTTTAAGTGTGTACCATGTGGAGTTAGAGCATACACCGAGATAGAAGTTTTTAGCTGAATTTTGAATTTATTTGCATATTCTTGATTTTAAAAAAGAAACATTATTGTGTGTATGGTATGCATATGTGAAGTGGGCTCATGCCATGGTTTGTATGTAGGTGAGAAGACAGCTTTGGGGAGTCAGTTCCTAGAGAGCAAACTGAGGGCCTCAGAATAGCCAGAATACCAGCTGGATTTGTATCTGCTAAGGACGCCAGCCCTGGAAGCCAGTGCATCCCGTGGAACAAGACAGTCAATAGAGCTGATAGCTGACAGTCCTCTGAAAGTAGCCAACACATAGGTGGGAAGCAGCTGGCCCAGTGAGGTGTGTGTTAGCACTAACTGGAGACTGTGTTCCGAAGGAACGGCCCATTGAACCCGCATTTCCTGCCTCCTTGACCTTCACCTGCATGTCGGCTGCTGCGGTGGGCTTCACCATTCTGACCTGACGTCTAGTTTGAGGGAGCTGGTTTCTTCTTTACTTACTTGGATAACTAACTTGAAATAAGAATTTTTTTTTTTGTTTGATCCTGAAATGAGTTGGGTGTTTTGTCTGTTTGTGGGTTTGTTTGGTTTTTTTTTTTTTCAGTTTTATCATGTCATTAATCTAATTTTCTTTCTTT
>CABHPQ010178375.1:0-10220 GCA_902168405.1 Peromyscus aztecus
AAGGATATTTAGACAACCTTGGAAGGAGATGGTGCCTCTGAGGGGTCAGTCCTTCCAGCTAGGTCTATTCAAACATGAAGTAGCAAAAGCGTTATAATGTCTCCCCATCTTTTCAGATCTAATGTTTTGGCATGGCTTCCTGCTTCAGTGCTGTTTGTGGGTATAATCTACGCAGGGTCCAGAGCTTTGTCCAGATTGGTAAGTATTAGAATGTGTGTGTGTGTGTGGGGGGGGACACAACCCTCTTTCCTCGTCGCCTTTGTGTTTTAATTTATTGCATCCAGCATCAGTTGGGGGCAGACATCAGCTTGAAGGTAAAACTAGGTCAGAGAACAGAGGTGTTGGCTTACTGTGGCTGTGCTCAGGATACCCAAGGGAACAACTTATGGAAATATATTTTGGCTCATTGTTCCAGAGGGTCCCAGACTGAGTCCTTGCCTCTTAGGGGTTGGGTCTGTAGTAAGGAGGTAGAAGACGGAGGGCCAGGAGTAACTTTCAAAGGCCTGCCCCCAGTAACCGACTGGAGGTCTTGCTGCCTAAAGTTTCCAGACTTTCCCAAATTAGTACCACTAGCTGGGGACCAAGCCTGCAGGATGTGAGCCCTTCTGAGAGGACACTTGGTACCCAAACCATGACAGAGAAGTCCGGGGCCTGAGATAACATGAAGCACCTTTTCTGCTTTTGTTGAATTGAAGGTCACTGGAAAATATGGCAGGGTCAGCTTGTCTCACGAGATGGAGGTGGGCGAGAGAGAAGGCAATAGCAACGATTGTGAAGTCTGCCACAGTTAGGCCTCACCTGAGCAGCTTCGGCACGGAGGCTAGCCTCTGCACTCGGCCTGATACCGTTATCCTTGGAAGCAAGAGTCCGGGCTAAACCTTTACCTGCTGCTGAGGAGTTGGAACTGGGTTGTTATGTTATAGGATAATCTTTTTCTGCACTGTGAAGATGTGGCTCCTCCAAGGCATCTTTCTGATTGGTTTAATAAAGAGCTGAACGACCAATAGCTAGGCAGGAAAGGATAGACGGGACTCCTGGGCAGAGATAGGAACTCTGGGAAGAAGAGAGATGGGATTCACCAGCCAGATACAGAGGAAGTGGGACATAAAGTATGGAGGAGAGGTAACGAGCCACGTGGCAGAACATAATATAAACAGGTTAATTTAAGTTTTATTATTTATTTATTTATTTATTTATTTATTTATTTATTTATTTATTTATTTATTTATCATGTCTACAGTGTTCTGCCTACATGCATGCTTGCAGGCCAGAAGAGGGCACCAGATCTCATTACAGATGGTTGTGAGCCATCATGTGGTTGCTGGGAATTGAACTCAGACCTCTGGAAGAACAGCCAGTGCTCTTAACCGCTGAGCCATCTCTCCAGCCCTTTTTTTTAAAACTTTTTTTTTTTCGATTAATTGATCGATCAGTGTTCTGATTGATCTGATTGATTCATGCGAATCGTGACGTCATCCACACACACTGCACGCGGGAACCGAACTCGCCACCTCGGCCACCGCAGCACGGCCGCCTAACCTCTGAACCACCTCTCTGGCTCGCTTAATTTAAGTTTTAAGAGATAGTTGGGAACAAACCTAAGCTAGGCCACGCTTTCATAATTAATAAGAAGTCTCTGTGACATTATTTGGGACCTGGTGATCAGAGAAAGTCCGACAGCATTAGGTGCATTGGTGAAATGGTCCAGGGATGCTAGATGCAGCTGTGAACACAAGTGTGGCCCAGAGTGGACAGGTACTGGGGTACTAGTAAAATGAGTTGTCCATTCTGTCTTCCCATTCCTTACCCCTCCTCCTCCAGGACTGAGCTCCTTAATGTGTGGTTTCTGAAGAACAAAGATGCTTCCAAATGTGTTATTCAGAACTCCAAGCTGTAGTTATTTTGCTATCAAAAGAGAATCCATTAAAACCACATGGACTTATAATCAAGATGGTATTAATGCCTTTTTTCACCTTATCCTGACTTCTGTTTTTACTTATCAGAAAATGTCCTGTGTTCTGCCTTTTGGAAAAAGGCAGAATTTGCAAAATAATTCAATCTTTTTACAATGTTTGCTGTTATGTTTGTTATTTTTTTTCTTGGTTTTCGAGACAGGGTTTCTCTGTGTAGTTTTGGTGCCTGTCCTGGATCTCGCTCTGTAGACCAGGCTGGCCTCGAACTCACAGAGATCCTCCTGGCTCTGCCTCCCAAGTGCTGGGATTAAAGGCGTGCGCCACCACCGCCTGGCGTTATGTTTTGTTCTTGTGACCTCAGATGTAAAAACAAAGTCTGTCTAGCTGGGTAACAATATTGTTAGGGCAACTTCAGGATTATAAAACAGCAGTTGAGAAAGTAATTTGGAAATTAAATCATCACTTTTGTTTCATGATTTATACAGTTGAGGAGATGGAAATGACATGTTCAGAAGGGTGGCATCTTTGGGGTGGGCTAGGAGCTGACCCACAGTACACCTTGGTGCCCACCTTGAAGTATTCAGGCACTGCCCACTCTCTCTACCACTTCTTTCTGGTTCCATTAGCTTTAATTTTTCCTCCAAGTTCTGGATATTTATGGGTGCCAGAAGTTTAAAGGTTGAATAAGTCAGGTATTAGGCTTATGATAATAATGCTTTTTTGTTCAGTGATTTTTCATAGTTTTCAGAGCAATTTTCTTTGTATCCTTTATTATTTATTTTTTATTTTGTGTTTGTGCATATATGTGTGTAGGTGTGCCCACATGTGTATACAGATGTGGATTTTAGAGATCAACAATGAGAATCTTCTAGCATGCTTCACTACACACACACACACACACACACACACACACACACACACACACACACAACATTTGAGACAAAGTATCTCACAGTTTCAGCTGCACTAGCTGGGTAGTGAGACACTGGAATCTGCCTATCTCCACCCCCTCTACCACTGGGTTACGGATGTGTACCTTCACACCTGGCTTTTAGGTTACAGATGTGCACCTTCACACCTGGCTTTTAGGTTACAGATGTGCACCTTCACACCTGGCTTTTCGTAGCTTCTGGAAATCTGAACTCAAGTCCTCTTGCATGTGCACTGAGCACTTTATCCGCTGCGCCATCTCTCCAGCTCCTTTGTATCTTTATGTGAGTCACAATCACTGGACAAGTGAGGGATGGGGCAAATACCAGGACCTGACGGAGGAAGAGACGAAGGTGTAGAGTCCTGCCTCTAGTCCCCACAAAGTGGCAGCTCTTCTGACTTGTCGTATTTTGTCTTTTTCAGATTTGTCTCTTTAAGAACTAATGCATATGGACTTCTTTTTAAAAATTTTTAAAAGATTAATTTTTTTTAATGTGCATTGGTGTTTTTTTACCTGTATGTGTATCTGCTTGAGGGTGCCAGATCCCCTGGAACTGGAGTTACAGGCAGTTGTGAGCTGCCGTGTGGGTGCTGGGAACTGAATCCGGGTCCTCTGGAAGAACCAGTTCTCTTAACTGCTGAGCCATCTCTCCAGCCTGGACTTTTTCTCTTTTTAAAGACTGTCTTCTATGTAGCCGTTCTGGCTTTAACTCACAGTCCTTTGTCCTTAGTCAGCTGAGCAGTGGAGGGGATTACAAGTGTGTGCCACGGAGCCTAGCCACTGAGAACCTTTTTACTTCCTTAGGAAGCTCACTCTAGTCGAAGCAGTGAGGAAGTTCATGTGAGAAAGTTGTAGGACAGAGACCCACTTCGGGCCTGGCTAGGTCCAGAGGGACTGCGGTGACACACCCAGAAAATCCACTTTGTCTCTGTCTCTCACTTCTGCAGGGTGTCTGTTCCAGTGTCACCCCCTTCTCCTGGTGTCACTGACCTCAGTGTCCCCTCCTCACGGCTCATAAGGAGACTGCCTTCCTAATAGCTCTTATCTGAGCCCCAGGCTCCACTTAGACTGGATCCTTGGGGTCCCTGCCCATTGCTGTTCTGCAGACTAGCCAGGAGGGTGAGGCCACGTTTCCTAGCCTGCCATGGATCTCACCTTGGCCGCCACCCACTGCCACTAGGGAAGCACAGAGCACCAACTCTCCTTGGTGGCCAGACTGAGAAGAGGCTGTGGCTGTTCTCAGGTTCAGGCACCTTTGCAAGGGACTCAAATGCCAGGTGGCTAGAACCCCTCAAAAAAACGCACCGTAAGTGTCCATTCAGTCTGTTCTCGGCAGTCAGCACCCTGAACGATGCTGCAGAAGGATGATTTATCTCTAGGTAAGCCTGTCTTTGAGCTTGCTCTTTGGCTACGGATTTACATCTGTTTCAGCCCTAAGTGCACGTTGTCTTGTGGTTCACAACAAAACTTTTTGAAGCAGTTGATTTACATTCTAGTTTAACCCGTTGACTTCCGTTTTCATGTGCCTTCCTGAGCCTGTGAGTGGAGTAGACTGACCCAGAGAATAGCCTTGTCTAGCAGGTCAAGATAAGCTGCTCCATCCAGATCTGTTAGAAAAAGCGCCCCACCCCCACGTACCCACTGGGAGCGGGAGGACAGTGAGTAGGAGCCTCTTGTTACTGTTTTTAGTGACAGATTCAACCCCACGTCTTCTCAGTTCTTTGTCTTTGCATTGCTGCATAGACGTCCCCGGGGTGATGAGTGCCAGGCACCCGGACAGTTTGTGTGGGATGGGAGACGGTCCCCACTGCTCTGGTTGGTGCCAAGCTGTCAGCTAATGAAGCCATGAGGAACTGGAGGTGAGTGCAGTGAAAATTCGTGGGTGTATTGTTACATGAAACTCTTCTGAGTAGCTGTGCTTCAGAAAGGCCTCCCTGAACGGAGGAAGCCTTGACGCTGTCTGATGTACGGCACCTGGGAGCTGAGCAAGCTTTGCTGGGCCCTGTGGGGAGTTCTCTGTGGGTTTTCCCACATCCCACTTACAACTGAATGATATGTAGAGGTTAGAAGAGAAGAGAGTGCTCTAAAGATTTTTGTTGCCACTATTATTTTTTTTTTTTTAATTGAGACATGATTTCATCTGTCGCAGGCTTTCCTCAGACTGTGTAGCTGAGGATGACCTTGAACTTGTGATTCTCCTGCCACCCCGTCCTGAGTGCTGGGACAACAGAGATGAACCGGCATGCCTGGCTGATGCTGTCCTGGGGTTGATACAGGGCCTCACGCTCCTTCAGCCCTAAGTACACTGAAGCTGAGCTGACTTTTGGTTCACAGCGGGCCTTGGGGAAGCAGAGCACTGACTCACAGTGTAAGTGCTGGGCAAGCACTCTGCCAGCCAAGCTACATCCCCACCCCTAGGGGAGCATAGCTGTTCGGCAAGTGGGTGTTTGAGACTTCCTGTGTTCTTAAAGACACAGAGGCGTGGTTTCTGACCTTGAGGAAATGATAGGGGTGTGGACCAAGAGAGACACTTCCCAGAGGACCAGCTGCTGGGCGTGTGCACTGAGAAGGTGTGTCTGGCGCTTCTGTTGCCAGTCTTGATGGCGTATGGGCTTATGTCACACTTTCTCTCCTTTCTGCACACGGTGAGGCCTGCCTGTCAGCTTCCCTGCAATGGATGAGGTCACAGAGATGGCGGCTCTCATGTCCTGCACAGCAGTCTTTGGACAGTGCAACTCTGATGGTCAGTTACTTTCATTGCAATTCCGGGCCAGAAGTCTCAGCAAGACAGAATTGCCTCAAAGCCCGAGAGCCGAGGGATTAGGACAGATGTGTAGATTCCCATGTAAATAGTGGACTGGTGTTGGCTGCTGCCTAATTAGAGCAAGATGCGTGTTCTCCTGAGTAAGTAAGGCCAGGGTGAGCAGCCAGAGAGACCACAAATGCAGATGAGGTACCTTAACAGGACTGGATTCGTTTCTATCTCTCCTTCCTTCCCTCCCTCTCTCCCTCCCTCCCTCCCTCCTTCCCTCCCTCCTTCCCTCTTTCCTTCTGTTTTCTTTTTTGGTGACGAGGTGGCTATGGTGAGGTGTCATGTAGCCAGGGCTGACATGGGACTCCACTGTGTAGTGAAGATTGACTGTCTCTACCTTTCATGTGCTGCAAGTACAGGCATGTATCACACCCGACCTTGGGTTGGTTTTTGTTTTTTACCCAGACCTTTGAACTTGGTCCTTCTAATCTGTCTGTCAAGGTTTCTGGCTTCCGTAAGCATAGTAGTTACTCAGGATGTCATAGGTGGGCATGAGATGGAGATATTGCTGAAGAAAACATGGATAATTAAACCCATAGTGAGCAAGTTACTTAATTGAGCAGAAAGGAATTCATGGTCCCCTCTTTCCTTGTCTGCACATAAAGGAGTTTGGATCACAAAGGTAAAGAGTGTCAATGTTCATGTAGAATGGAGACTGTCCTAGCATGTTTCCTGGAACTGCCCAGTGGAGGCGGCCCTCGTGTGCTGTGCAATAATCTTCTTGTACACTGTAAAGATTTGTCACACAATTGGTTTAATAAAACACTGATTGGCCAGTAGCTGGGCAGGAAGTTAGGTGGGAAACGCAAACTGAGAATGCTGGGAGGAAGGGGGGTGGAGTCAAGGAGTCGCCAGCCAGATGCAGAGGAAGCAAGATGAGAATGCTGCACTGAGAAAAGGTGCCAAGCCACGTGGCTAAACATAGACAAGAATGATGGGTTAAGTTAAGCATAAGAGCTAGCTAGTAATGAGCCTGAGCTACCAGCTGAGCATTTATAAGTAATATTGAGCCTCCGAGTCAGTTATTTGGGCAGCCGCTGCTGGGTATTTGGGAACAGGCAGGCAGGAGAGAAACTTCTGCCTACACTGATGTCTCTCCCTTCTTCACTTCCTCCCTCTTTCCTGCCCTTCTTCCTTCTGTGGTGCTGATGATTGACCCAGGGCTTTGCACAGGGCTAAGCAAACACTCCCCCACTAAGCTATATACCCAGTTCTTTTTTAAAAAAAATATAGTATTTTTATTAAATCCTTAAGATTTTCATAAATGTATACAAGGTATTTTGATCATAATTACTCCGCTCCTCCAGCTCCTCCTAGAACCAAACTCCCAACCCCCTCCAGCTTCATGTCTTTTTAAATTTAATTTTATTAAAAAAAAAAAAACTCACCAAGGGCCTGCATGATGGCTCAGTTGTTAAGCGTACTGGCTGCTCTTCCAGAGGACATAGGTTTGATTTCCAGCACCCACATGGTGGCTCATAGCTCTCTCTAACTCCAGTTCCTGGGGATCTGATGCCTCTGCTGGCCTCCTCAGTCACTATACAAACATGGTATAGAGACATACATGCAGGCAAAGCATTCATACATGTGAAATTAAAAAGAAACAAATGACCTGCCAAGCTTAATTTGTGCTGCCCGTGCACTGATGGGTGTTAGTGAGGTTGTGGTCAGCCGTCAGGTCCTGAAGCCTGCTAGAAGCCATCTGCTGTCAGTAGCTCCTCAGCCACGGGTGGGCCACTTCCGCCTCCAGGCTGGGATGTTCACTGGTTTATCTTAGGCATCAGCCACAGCTGCTGCGGGTGCATAAGTGCAATAGTCCTGTCCTGTCCGGAGACACTCTTTCGATCCAGTCTTTACTGACCTCTGGCTCCTTCTTCAGCGATGGTCCCCAAGTTCTGTGCAGAGGGGGTGTGAGAGAGGTGCCATGTGTGGCTGAGCACGCCACAGGTACCAGGCATGCACCTGTCCAGAGATATATATGCAGGGAAAACATCCACAAATGTTCAGTACAATTTGTAAAAAAAAGTGCAAATATTAACTACTGGTGACACTACTTCATTCCCATCAGAATGACTTATTAGTCACAAGTGCTGGTAAGGACATGGTGAAATCTGGATGCTCGGGCAATACTGCCAGAGACTGGAAATAGTATGGCTGCTGTGGAAAAGTGTGGTGGTCCATGAAAAAAAAAAACCCTAAAAATTGCCAGGTGTAGTGACTCATACCTGTAATTCTAACATTCAGGAGGCTGAGGCAGGAGGATTGCCAAGAATTTAAAGCCATTCTGGGATACATAGTGAATTATGAGCTAGCCTGGGCTACAGTGTAAGATGCAGTCTTCAAAAATGAGTATCTCAAGGTTACTTTCTGTGGAGGGGGCCAATCTGAGTGCAGTTATTTTGCATAATACATTAAGGACATCTGTATATTTAAAAAATCATCTAAAGAGAAGGAACAGGACTGCATTCTTTTACAGAAATCAAGAGGCCGGGTCAGGGAGCCAGTGAGATAACTCAGCAGGTGAATGTTCCTGCTGATAAACCTGAGGACCTGAGTTCAATCCCTGGGATCCACTTGGTGGAAAGAGAGAATTGACTCCTATAGGCTGTCCTTTGATCTCTACATGCATACCATGTATCCATACTCACCCACTCCCTACATGCACAGAAATAACTAAAATGTAATAATACTAATAAAAAAAGAAGCTAGCCAGGGTCATCAGTCATCAGAAGCTTGACTGAGGGTCATCCATACCTCTGTAGATTGACCAAAGGCCATTCCTGGGGGCAGACCAGGGTTTTCTGTGGGAAATTTTTCCAAGACTTCAAAATTGTATTCTAGGAAGCATGGAAATAATGACAAATTTTAAGTTCATAGTTAACAATTTAACTTCATATCAAAGAATTTCATTTGCATGTGGGTGAAGTTGTGGATTGTACACCCATGTAATTAAATGAAGTGGCCTGTGGTACAATGTGATCAATTACATTTGGCAGATTTGTTTCCAGAATCATGAGTTGGGCTTTATGGTGGCAACTTGTGTTGTTGAGATCATCCCCGGAGTCATAAGGATGTAGAGTAAACTCTTTCAGTCCTCTTTAGGGTAAAACAAATATCTGTAATGAGCGTCTGCGAGTGGTCTCAGCTGGGGGTGTGGCTCAGCAGTAGGTCCTTGCTCACTGTGTATGCCTTTGTTTCAAGCCTTGCCAATTAAATGATAACTCAGAAAAAGTGGTTTCAAGTGATTAAGATGCAGGTTAAAAAACAGAAACAGTCTATTCTTCAGTTTTCTCATCTGTATAATGGGGATGTTAACGGTATCTATCTCACGGAATCCTTATGAAGCTTAAGTATGTATCAGTGGTTGTCTGGTGTATAGTAAACACTCAGTGGATTCTACCCACTATTATCACTGTTACCATATGTCATAATTTTTTTCTAATTTAACCCAAGTAGGTCCTGCTGAATTTAAGTCTGTCAGGGTAATAATGGGCAGTGTTTTGGTTTGAACGTGGAATGTCCCCAATAGACTCATGTATCTAAACACTTTTGGTCCCTAGCTGGTGCCACTGTATTTGAAGGCTGTAGAACCTTTAGGAAGTGGATCTTTGCTAAAGGAAGTGGGTCACTGGGGTGGGTCTTTCTTGACTGTGTTGGTCTGAATGAGAATGGCCCCATTAGTCTCATATGTTTGAATGATTAGGCCCCAGTTGGTGGAACTGTTTGGGAAGGACTAGGAGGTGTGGCCTTGTTGGAGGAGGTGTGTCACTGGAGTGGGTGGGCTTTAGGGTTTCAGAAGCCCATGTCATTCCCACTTAACTCTCTCTGCCTCATGGTTGTTGCCTCAAGATGTGAGCTCTCGGCTGCTGCTTCCCCTCCATGCCTGCCTGCCTGCTGCCATGTTCCCTGCCATGATGGTCATGGCTCCATCTGAAAATGTAAACTGTAGTAGAATATTTGAAGGTGTGTTACTTTTGTTTATGTTGCATTTGTTTAACTCTGTGAAGCTGTGTTCTGTGCCTGTCTAAAACACCCGATGGTCTAATAAAGAGTGAACAGCCAATAGTGAGGCAGGAGAGAGATAAGGCAGGGCTGGCGGGCAGAGAGGATGAAAAGAAGGAGAAATCTGGGAGGAGAGATCAGAGAAGAAGTAGCCAGAGAAGGAGGAGGACTCCAGGGGCCAGCCACACCGCCACACCGCCACACAGCCAGCCGTGAAGTAAGAAACAAAGTAAGGTTACAGAAGTAAGAAAAAGGGACAATCACAGAGGCAAAAGATAGATGGGATAATTTAAAGTTAAGAAAAGCTGGCTAGAAACTAAGCCAAGCTAAGGCTGGGCATTTATAAGTAAAAATAAGCCTCCGTGTGTGATTTGTTTGGGAGCTGGGTGGCTGACTCCCAAAAGAGCAGAAACAAACAACAGTAAGCAAGCCCTTTTTATTATAAGTTGTGTGGTCATGGTGTCTTATGGTAATAGAACAGTCACTAAGACACAGACTACGGAGGCAGTGTGACCAGCTGCATCATGGTGATGGTGCTACTGAGCCAGAATCAACCCTTGCT
>CABHPQ010178376.1:0-10431 GCA_902168405.1 Peromyscus aztecus
AAGGATATTTAGACAACCTTGGAAGGAGATGGTGCCTCTGAGGGGTCGTCCTTCCAGCTAGGTCTATTCAAACATGAAGTAGCAAAAGCGTTATAATGTCTCCCCATCTTTTCAGATCTAATGTTTTGGCATGGCTTCCTGCTTCAGTGCTGTTTGTGGGTATAATCTACGCAGGGTCCAGAGCTTTGTCCAGATTGGTAAGTATTAGAATGTGTGTGTGTGTGTGTGGGGGGACACAACCCTCTTTCCTCGTCGCCTTTGTGTTTTAATTTATTGCATCCAGCATCAGTTGGGGGCAGACATCAGCTTGAAGGTAAAACTAGGTCAGAGAACAGAGGTGTTGGCTTACTGTGGCTGTGCTCAGGATACCCAAGGGAACAACTTATGGAAATATATTTTGGCTCATTGTTCCAGAGGGTCCCAGACTGAGTCCTTGCCTCTTAGGGGTTGGGTCTGTAGTAAGGAGGTAGAAGACGGAGGGCCAGGAGTAACTTTCAAAGGCCTGCCCCTAGTAACCGACTGGAGGTCTTGCTGCCTAAAGTTTCCAGACTTTCCCAAATTAGTACCACTAGCTGGGGACCAAGCCTGCAGGATGTGAGCCCTTCTGAGAGGACACTTGGTACCCAAACCATGACAGAGAAGTCCGGGGCCTGAGATAACATGAAGCACCTTTTCTGCTTTTGTTGAATTGAAGGTCACTGGAAAATATGGCAGGGTCAGCTTGTCTCACGAGGTGGAGGTGGGCGAGAGAGAGAAGGCAATAGCAACGATTGTGAAGTCTGCCACAGTTAGGCCTCACCTGAGCAGCTTCGGCACGGAGGCTAGCCTCTGCACTCGGCCTGATACCGTTATCCTTGGAAGCAAGAGTCCGGGCTAAACCTTTACCTGCTGCTGAGGAGTTGGAACTGGGTTGTTATGTTATAGGATAATCTTTTTCTGCACTGTGAAGATGTGGCTCCTCCAAGGCATCTTTCTGATTGGTTTAATAAAGAGCTGAACGACCAATAGCTAGGCAGGAAAGGATAGACGGGACTCCTGGGCAGAGATAGGAACTCTGGGAAGAAGAGAGATGGGATTCACCAGCCAGATACAGAGGAAGTGGGACATAAAGTATGGAGGAGAGGTAACGAGCCACGTGGCAGAACATAATATAAACAGGTTAATTTAAGTTTTATTATTTATTTATTTATTTATTTATTTATTTATTTATTTATTTATTTATTTATTTATCATGTCTACAGTGTTCTGCCTACATGCATGCTTGCAGGCCAGAAGAGGGCACCAGATCTCATTACAGATGGTTGTGAGCCATCATGTGGTTGCTGGGAATTGAACTCAGACCTCTGGAAGAACAGCCAGTGCTCTTAACCGCTGAGCCATCTCTCCAGCCCTTTTTTTTAAAACTTTTTTTTTTTCGATTAATTGATCGATCAGTGTTCTGATTGATCTGATTGATTCATGCGAATCGTGACGTCATCCACACACACTGCACGCGGGAACCGAACTCGCCACCTCGGCCACCGCAGCACGGCCGCCTAACCTCTGAACCACCTCTCTGGCTCGCTTAATTTAAGTTTTAAGAGATAGTTGGGAACAAACCTAAGCTAGGCCACGCTTTCATAATTAATAAGAAGTCTCTGTGACATTATTTGGGACCTGGTGATCAGAGAAAGTCCGACAGCATTAGGTGCATTGGTGAAATGGTCCAGGGATGCTAGATGCAGCTGTGAACACAAGTGTGGCCCAGAGTGGACAGGTACTGGGGTACTAGTAAAATGAGTTGTCCATTCTGTCTTCCCATTCCTTACCCCTCCTCCTCCAGGACTGAGCTCCTTAATGTGTGGTTTCTGAAGAACAAAGATGCTTCCAAATGCGTTATTCAGAACTCCAAGCTGTAGTTATTTTGCTATCAAAAGAGCATCCATTAAAACCACATGGACTTAAAATCAAGATGGTATTAATGCCTTTTTTCACCTTATCCTGACTTCTGTTTTTACTTATCAGAAAATGTCCTGTGTTCTGCCTTTTGGAAAAAGGCAGAATTTGCAAAATAATTCAATCTTTTTACAATGTTTGCTGTTATGTTTGTTATTTTTTTTCTTGGTTTTCGAGACAGGGTTTCTCTGTGTAGTTTTGGTGCCTGTCCTGGATCTCGCTCTGTAGACCAGGCTGGCCTCGAACTCACAGAGATCCATCTGGCTCTGCCTCCCAAGTGCTGGGATTAAAGGCGTGCGCCACCACCGCCCGGCGTTATGTTTGTTCTTGTGACCTCAGATGTAAAAACAAAGTCTGTCTAGCTGGGTAACAATATTGTTAGGGCAACTTCAGGATTATAAAATAGCAGTTGAGAAAGTAATTTGGAAATTAAATCATCACTTTTGTTTCATGATTTATACAGTTGAGGAGATGGAATGACATGTTCAGAAGGGTGGCATCTTTGGGGTGGGCTAGGAGCTGACCCACAGTACACCTTGGTGCCCACCTTGAAGTATTCAGGCACTGCCTACTCTCTCTACCACTTCTTTCTGGTTCCATTAGCTTTAATTTTTCCTCCAAGTTCTGGATATTTAGGTGCCAGAAGTTTAAAGATTGAATAAGTCAGGTATTAGGCTTATGATAATAATGCTTTTTTGTTCAGTGATTTTTTCATAGGTTTCAGAGCAATTTTCTTTGTATCCTTTATTATTTATTTTTTATTTTGTGTTTGTGCATATATGTGTGTAGGTGTGCCCACATGTGTATACAGATGTGGATTTTAGAGATCGACAATGAGAATCTTCTATCATGCTTCACTACACACACACACACACACACACACACACACACACACACACACACAAAACATTTGAGACAAAGTATCTCACAGTTTCAGCTGCACTAGCTGGGTAGTGAGACACTGGGATCTGCCTATCTCCACCCCCTCTACCACTGGGTTACGGATGTGCACCTTCACACCTGGCTTTTAGGTTACAGATGTGCACCTTCACACCTGGCTTTTAGGTTACAGATGTGCACCTTCACACCTGGCTTTTAGGTTACAGATGTGCACCTTCACACCTGGCTTTTAGGTTACGGATGATGTGCACCTTCACACCTGGCTTTTAGGTTACAGATGTGCACCTTCACACCTGGCTTTTAGGTTACAGATGTGCACCTTCACACCTGGCTTTTAGGTTACAGGTGTGCACCTTCACACCTGGCTTTTCTGGAAATCTGAACTCAAGTCCTCTTGCATGTGCACTGAGCACTTTATCCGCTGCGCCATCTCTCCAGCTCCTTTGTATCTTTATGTGAGTCACAATCACTGGACAAGTGCGGGATGGGGCAAATACCAGGACCTGACGGAGGAAGAGACGAAGGTGTAGAGTCCTGCCTCTAGTCCCCACAAAGTGGCAGCTCTTCTGACTTGTCGTATTTTGTCTTTTTCAGATTTGTCTCTTTAAGAACTAATGCATATGGACTTCTTTTTAAAAAATTTTAAAAGATTTATTTTTTTTTAATGTGCATTGGTGTTTTACCTGCATGTGTATCTGCTTGAGGGTGCCAGATCCCCTGGAACTGGAGTTACAGGCAGTTGTGAGCTGCCGTGTGGGTGCTGGGAACTGAATCCGGGTCCTCTGGAAGAACCAGTTCTCTTAACTGCTGAGCCATCTCTCCAGCCTGGACTTTTTCTCTTTTTAAAGACTGTCTTCTATGTAGCCGTTCTGGCTTTAACTCACAGTCCTTTGTCCTTAGTCAGCTGAGCAGTGGAGGGGATTACAAGTGTGTGCCACGGAGCCTAGCCACTGAGAACCTTTTCACTTCCTTAGGAAGCTCACTCTAGTTGAAGCAGTGAGGAAGTTCATGTGAGAAGGTTGTAGGACAGAGACCCACTTCGGGCCTGGCTAGGTCCAGAGGGACTGCGGTGACACACCCAGAAAATCCACTTTGTCTCTGTCTCTCACTTCTGCAGGGTATCTGTTCCAGTGTCACCCCCTTCCCCTGGTGTCACTGACCTCAGTGTCCCCTCCTCACGGCTCATAAGGAGACTGCCTTCCTAATAGCTCTTATCTGAGCCCCAGGCTCCACTTAGACTGGATCCTTGGGGTCCCTGCCCATTGCTGTTCTGCAGACTAGCCGGGAGGGTGAGGCCACATTTCCTAGCCTACCATGGATCTCACCTTGGCCGTCACCCACTGCCACTGGGGAAGCACAGAGCACCAACTCTCCTCGGTGGCCAGACTGAGAAGAGGCTGTGGCTGTTCTCAGGTTCAGGCACCTTTGCAAGGGACTCAAATGCCAGGTGGCTAGAACCCCTCAAAAAACACACCGTAAGTGTCCATTCAGTCTGTTCTCGGCAGTCTGCACCTGCACCCTGAACGATGCTGCAGAAGGATGGTTTATCTCTAGGTAAGCCTGTCTTTGAACTTGCTCTTTGGCTACGGATTTACATCCGTTTCAGCCCTAAGTGCACGTTGTCTTGTGGTTCACAACAAAACTTTTTGAAGCAGTTGATTTACATTCTAGTTTAACCCGTTGACTTCCGTTTCATGTGCCTTCCTGAGCCTGTGAGTGGAGTAGACTGACCCAGAGAATAGCCTTGTCTAGCAGGCCAAGATAAGCTGCTCCATCCAGATCTGTTAGAAAAAGCGCCCCACCCCCACGTACCCACTGGGAGCGGGAGGACAGTGAGTAGGAGCCTCTTGTTACCGTTTTTAGTGACAGATTCAACCCCACGTCTTCTCAGTTCTTTGTCTTTGCATTGCTGCATAGACGTCCCCGGGGTGATGAGTGCCAGGCACCCGGACAGTTTGTGTGGGATGGGAGACGGTCCCCACTGCTCTGGTGCCAAGCTGTCAGCTAACGAAGCCATGAGGAACTGGAGGTGAGTGCAGTGAAAATTCGTGGGTGTATTGTTACATGAAACTCTTCTGAGTAGCTGTTCTTCAGAAAGGCCTCCCTGAACGGAGGAAGCCTTGACGCTGTCTGATGTACGGCACCTGGGAGCTGAGCAAGCTTTGCTGGGCCCTGTGGGGAGTTCTCTGTGGGTTTTCCCACATCCCACTTACAACTGAATGATATGTAGAGGTTAGAAGAGAAGAGAGTGCTCTAAAGATTTTTGTTGCCACTATTATTTTTTTTTTTATTGAGACATGATTTCATCTGTCGCAGGCTTTCCTCAGACTGTGTAGCTGAGGATGACCTTGAACTTGTGATTCTCCTGCCACCCCGTCCTGAGTGCTGGGGTGACAGAGATGAACCGGCATGCCTGGCCGATGCTGTCCTGGGGTTGATACAGGGCCTCACGCTCCTTCAGCCCTAAGTACACTGAAGCTGAGCTGACTTTTGGTTCACAGCGGGCCTTGGGGAAGCAGAGCACTGACTCACAGTGTAAGTGCTGGGCAAGCACTCTGCCAGCCAAGCTACATCCCCACCCCTAGGGGAGCATAGCTATTCGGCAAGTGGGTGTTTGAGACTTACTGTGTTCTTAAAGACACAGAGGCGTGGTTTCTGACCTTGAGGAAATGATAGGGGTGTGGACCAAGAGAGACACTTCCCAGAGGACCGGCTGCTGGGCTTGTGCACTGAGAAGGTGTGTCTGGCGCTTCTGTTGCCAGTCTTGATGGCGTATGGGCTTATGTCACACTTTCTCTCCTTTCTGCACACGGTGAGGCCTGCCTGTCAGCTTCCCTGCAATGGATGAGGTCACAGAGATGGCGGCTCTCATGTCCTGAACAGCAGTCTTTGGACAGTGCAACTCTGATGGTCAGTTACTTTCATTGCAATTCCGGGCCAGAAGTCTCAGCAAGACAGAATTGCCTCAAAGCCCGAGAGCCGAGGGATTAGGACAGATGTGTAGATTCCCATGTAAATAGTGGACTGGTGTTGGCTGCTGCCTAATTAGAGCAAGATGCGTGTTCTCCTGAGTAAGTAAGGCCAGGGTGAGCAGCCAGAGAGACCACAAATGCAGATGAGGTACCTTAACAGGACTGGATTCGTTTCTATCTCTCCTTCCTTCCCTCCCTCTCTCCCTCCCTCCCTCCCTCCTTCCCTCCCTCCTTCCCTCTTTCCTTCTGTTTTCTTTTTTGGTGACGAGGTGGCTATGGTGAGGTGTCATGTAGCCAGGGCTGACATGGGACTCCACTGTGTAGTGAAGATCGACTGTCTCTACCTTTCATGTGCTGCAAGTACAGGCATGTATCACACCCGACCTTGGGTTGGTTTTTGTTTTTTACCCAGACCTTTGAACTTGGTCCTTCTAATCTGTCTGTCAAGGTTTCTGGCTTCCATAAGCATAGTAGTTACTCAGGATGTCATAGGTGGGCATGAGATGGAGATATTGCTGAAGAAAACATGGATAATTAAACCCATAGTGAGCAAGTTACTTAATTGAGCAGAAAGGAATTCATGGTCCCCTCTTTCCTTGTCTGCACATAAAGGAGTTTGGATCACAAAGGTAAAGAGTGTCAATGTTCATGTAGAATGGAGACTGTCCTAGCATGTTTCCTGGAACTGCCCAGTGGAGGCGGCCCTCGTGTGCTGTGCAATAATCTTCTTGTACACTGTAAAGATTTGTCACACAATTGGTTTAATAAAACACTGATTGGCCAGTAGCTGGGCAGGAAGTTAGGTGGGAAACGCAAACTGAGAATGCTGGGAGGAAGAGGGGTGGAGTCAAGGAGTCGCCAGCCAGATGCAGAGGAAGCAAGATGAGAATGCTGCACTGAGAAAAGGTGCCAAGCCACGTGGCTAAACATAGACAATGTTTATGGGTTGTATTTAATAATACACCACATTACATGATTTGTGACCTACAAATCATGATGGGTTAAGTTAAGCATAAGAGCTAGCTAGTAATGAGCCTGAGCTACCAGCTGAGCATTTATAAGTAATATTGAGCCTCCGAGTCAGTTATTTGGGCAGCCGCTGCTGGGTATTTGGGAACAGGCAGGCAGGAGAGAAACTTCTGCCTACACTGATGTCTCTCCCTTCTTCACTTCCTCCCTCTTTCCTGCCCTTCTTCCTTCTGTGGTGCTGATGATTGACCCAGGGCTTTGCACAGGGCTAAGCAAACACTCCCCCACTAAGCTATATACCCAGTTCTTTTTTTAAAAAAATATAGTATTTTTATTAAATCCTTAAGATTTTCATAAATGTATACAAGGTATTTTGATCATAATTACTCCACTCCTCCAACTCCTCCTAGAACCAAACTCCCAACCCCCTCCAGCTTCATGTCTTTTTAAATTTAATTTTATTAAAAAAAAAAAAACTCACCAAGGGCCTGCATGATGGCTCAGTTGTTAAGCGTACTGGCTGCTCTTCCAGAGGACATAGGTTTGATTTCCAGCACCCACATGGTGGCTCATAGCTCTCTCTAACTCCAGTTCCTGGGGATCTGATGCCTCTGCTGGCCTCCTCAGTCACTATACAAACATGGTATAGAGACATACATGTAGGCAAAGCATTCATACATGTGAAATTAAAAAAAACAAATGACCTGCCAAGCTTAATTTGTGCTGCCCGTGCACTGATGGGTGTTAGTGAGGTTGTGGTCAGCCGTCAGGTCCTGAAGCCTGCTAGAAGCCGTCTGCTGTCAGTAGCTCCTCAGCCACGGGTGGGCCACTTCCGCCTCCAGGCTGGGATGTTCACTGGTTTATCTTAGGCATCAGCCACAGCTGCTGCGGGTTCATAAGTGCAATAGTCCTGGTCCTGTCTGGAGACACTCTTTCGATCCAGTCTTTACTGACCTCTGGCTCCTTCTTCAGCGATGGTCCCCAAGTTTTGTGCAGAGGAGGTGTGAGAGAGGTGCCATGTGTGGCTGAGCACGCCACAGGCACCAGGCATGCACTTGTCCGGAGATACATATGCAGGGAAAACATCCACAAATGTTAAGTACAATTTGTAAAAAAAAAGTGCAAATATTAACTACTGGTGACACTACTTCATTCCCATCAGAATGACTTATCAGTCACAAGTACTGGTAAGGACATGGTGAAATCTGGATGCTCGGGCAATACTGTCAGAGACTGGAAATAGTATGGCTGCTGTGGAAAAGTGTGGTGGTCCATGAAAAAAAAACCCTAAAAATTGCCAGGTGTAGTGACTCATACCTGTAATTCTAACATTCAGGAGGCTGAGGCAGGAGGATTGCCAAGAATTTAAAGCCATTCTGGGATACATAGTGAATTATGAGCTAGCCTGGGCTACAGTGTAAGATGCAGTCTTCAAAAATGAGTATCTCAAGGTTACTTTCTGTGGAGGGGGCCAGTCTGAGTGCAGTTATTTTGCATAATACATTAAGGACATCTGTATATTTAAAAAATCATCTAAAGAGAAGGAACAGGACTGCATTCTTTTACAGAAATTAAGAGGCCGGGTCAGGGAGCCAGTGAGATAACTCAGCAGGTGAATGTTCCTGCTGATAAACCTGAGGACCTGAGTTCAATCCCTGGGATCCACTTGGTGGAAAGAATTGACTCCTATAGGCTGTCCTTTGATCTCTACATGCATACCATGTGTCCATACTCACCCACTCCCTACATGCACAGAAATAACTAAAATGTAATAATACTAATAAAAAAAGAAGCTAGCCAGGGTCATCAGTCATCAGAAGCTTGACTGAGGGTCATCCATACCTCTGTAGATTGACCAAAGGCCATTCCTGGGGGCAGACCAGGGTTTTCTGTGGGAAATTTTTCCAAGACTTCAAAATTGTATTCTAGGAAGCATGGAAATAATGACAAATTTCTAAGTTCATAGTTAACAATTTAACTTCATATCAAAGAATTTCATTTGCATGTGGGTGAAGTTGTGGATTGTACACCCATGTAATTAAATGAAGTGACCTGTGGTACAATGTGATCAATTACATTTGGCAGATTTGTTTCCAGAATCATGAGTTGGGCTTTATGG
Source organism: Peromyscus aztecus (assembly GCA_902168405.1). Taxonomy (NCBI): domain Eukaryota; kingdom Metazoa; phylum Chordata; class Mammalia; order Rodentia; family Cricetidae; genus Peromyscus; species Peromyscus aztecus. The sequence continues at coordinate 8,896 of CABHPQ010178376.1, forward strand.
TGGCAACTTGTGTTGTTGAGATCATCCCCAGAGTCATAAGGATGTAGAGTAAACTCTTTCAGTCCTCTTTAGGGTAAAACAAATATCTGTAATGAGCGTCTGCGAGTGGTCTCAGCTGGGGGTGTGGCTCAGCAGTAGGTCCTTGCTCACTGTGTATGCCTTTGGTTCAAGCCTTGCCAATTAAATGATAACTCAGAAAAAGTGGTTTCAAGTGATTAAGATGCAGGTTAAAAAACAGAAACAGTCTATTCTTCAGTTTTCTCATCTGTATAATGGGGATGTTAACGGTATCTATCTCACGGAATCCTTATGAAGCTTAAGTATGTATCAGTGGTTGTCTGGTGTATAGTAAACACTCAGTGGATTCTACCCACTATTATCACTGTTACCATATGTCATAATTTTTTTCTAATTTAACCCAAGTAGGTCCTGCTGAATTTAAGTCTGTCAGGGTAATAATGGGCAGTGTTTTGGTTTGAACGTGGAATGTCCCCAATAGACTCATGTGTCTAAACACTTTTGGTCCCTAGCTGGTGCCACTGTATTTGAAGGCTGTAGAACCTTTAGGAAGTGGATCTTTGCTAAAGGAAGTGGGTCACTGGGGTGGGTCTTTCTTGACTGTGTTGGTCTGAATGAGAATGGCCCCATTAGTCTCATATGTTTGAATGATTAGGCCCCAGTTGGTGGAACTGTTTGGGAAGGACTAGGAGGTGTGGCCTTGTTGGAGGAGGTGTGTCACTGGAGTGGGTGGGCTTTAGGGTTTCAGAAGCCCATGTCATTCCCACTTAACTCTCTCTGCCTCATGGTTGTTGCCTCAAGATGTGAGCTCTCGGCTGCTGCTTCCCCTCCATGCCTGCCTGCCTGCAGCCATGTTCCCTGCCATGATGGTCATGACTCCATCTGAAAATGTAAACTGTAGTAGAATATTTTAAGGTGTGTTACTTTTGTTTATGTTACATTTGTTTAACTCTGTGAAGCTGTGTTACTGTGCCTGTCTAAAACACCCGATGGTCTAATAAAGAGTGAACGGTCAATAGTGAGGCAGGAGAAAGATACAGGCAGGGCTGGCGGGCAGAGAGGATGAAAAGAAGGAGAAATCTGGGAGGAGAGATCAGAGAAGAAGTAGCCAGAGAAGGAGGAGGACTCCAGGGGCCAGCCACACAGCCACACAGCCACACAGCCAGCCGTGAAGTAAGAAACAAAGTAAGGTTACAGAAGTAAGAAAAAGGGAAAATCACAGAGGCAAAAGATAGATGGGATAATTTAAAGTTAAGAAAAGCTGGCTAGAAACTAAGCCAAGCTAAGGCTGGGCATTTATAAGTAAAAATAAGCCTCCGTGTGTGATTTGTTTGGGAGCTGGGTGGCTGACTCCCAAAAGAGCAGAAACAAACAACAGTAAGCAAGCCCTTTTTATTATAAGTTGTGTGGTCATGGTGTCTTATGGTAATAGAACAGTCACTAAGACACAGACTGCAGAGGCAGTGTGACCAGCTGCATCATGGTGATGGTGCTACTGAGCCAGAATCAACCCTTGCT
>CABHPQ010178377.1:0-22853 GCA_902168405.1 Peromyscus aztecus
GCCACGAGTCCTTACCTCTACGGAATCCTCAGCCTAAAGAGAGAGAGTTCCTGTTTCCTCAGGCCTTAAATACCTTTCTCTGTCCTGCCACATCACTTCCTGGGATTAAAGGCATGTGTGCTTCCCAGGCAAAGGCATGCGATCCCAAGTGCTGGAATTAAAGGTGAGTGCCATCGTGGCCTGACCTCTGTGTAATCTAGTGGCTGGCTGGCTGCTGATCCTCAGGCAAGTTTGTTAGGGTACACAGGATATCACCACAGAACAGGGAAGGGGACACCTGGCCATCCTACCGTCTTATACTGCAGACTGAGAAATCAAGGGTGAAGGAGGTGTGAAGAGGGACACCTGGCTTTTTATTACGGGAGCGTGTGTCTTAATGGACTGTTAGAATCCTGGACTAATTCTCTTTCAAACACGCACCAGTAAGAGAGTATCCCCTGGGAGGAAGGGCAAGGCATGGAGACTCTGTTGTCTCAGTAACAGGGTAAAGGGAAGTTCCTTTAAAAATGTCATTCTCCAAGCTGTTAGATGAGGGCATGGGATCCCCTGAAGCTGGAGTTATAGGTGGTTGTGAATCACCCAATGTGGGAAACATGTGGAAAAAACATGGAGGATGAAGGAAGGAATGTGGGATAACAAAACATTTCTAACTTGCCACAGGCCTACTGAATCAGAACCCAAGGGGCAGAGCCCGTGAATCTGCATTCTAACAAGGCTCCCTAAATGCTAGAGACACTCCGCAGGCTTTATGGTGGCAGAATTTGATAGGTGGATTTATGTATCACAAGAGCAATTGAAGAATCAAAGGATGGAAAATTACATAGATTTACAGAGAAATGTTCAAGGGAAAGACTACAAAAGTCCAGTTTTGAAGAATAAACAAAGTATATGACTAATTTACAAAGTAGCAACAACAATGATCATAATAGGAACAAATACACTGTCTCAGTCACAGTTCTATTGCTGTGAAGAGACACCATGACCATGGCAACTCTTACAAAGGGCAACATTTAATTGGGCTGGCTTACAGTTTCAGCGGTTTAGTCCATTATCATCATGGTGGAGTGCATGATGGCATGCAGGCAGACATGGTGCTGGAGAAAGAGCTGAGAGTTCTACATCTGGATCCACAGTCAGCAGGAAGAGAGAGACTCTGGGCTTGGCTTAGGCCCCTGAAAACCTCAAAGCCCACCTCCAATGACACACTTCCTCCAGCAAGGCCACACCTCTTAGTCCTTCTCAAGTAGTGCCACTCCCTGACTCAGACATATGAGCCTATGGGGCCATTCTTATTCAACCACCACATATATGATTTGTTACATGCCAGTTGCTTTTTGGAGTAGTTTTCATACACTAAAACCATAATTGGTTCACAAAATCTTTCCATAGACCCCAAAGGATCTTCTCATGAACCCAGTGTGATGAATGAAATCACAGACTCCAGACTCGTGAGGAATTGGTTAATGGACATCGTAAAAAATGGGCACTCTCAGGATCCATTATTGCCATGAAACAAGATTTAGGCTTGCAAGCATGTTCACAATAAGCCATTTGGAAATGCAGACACTTAATTTTAGAAACAGCTATCAACTAAGGGGATGCTTAAAGAGCTGCTAGTGTTGACCAGAGACCACGTGATATTTGGCTTAGCCCAGTTCTTCCAGCTTGGCAATGGCTCCTGCTCCTGGCTGGGCTTCCTGCTAGCTAGTCATGGCAACATTGCTATCTATGAATTATGCTTGTGCTCTTTGACCTTTGAAGCAGGTCCCTGAAAAATATCTTTTTTTTCTTTTTCTGATTTTGCCTTTGTTTTCTCACACTTTCTCTCTGGACTGAGGCCTCTTAGGTAGTAGTTGATGGCAGAACTGTAGCTCTAATAGCCTCCTGGGGAAGGGGAGGGGAAGGGAGGCAGGTAAGCAGCAGCCACAACAAAAGCCACAGAGTAAAGGGCTAAGGGGAAAGCCACAGGAGGAAATAGGGCCCCTAATGATTTCTGGGAACACCAGGAATTATGAGAGCTCCATGCCCGCTGAGCTCTAGACCATTCCTTGCAAGGACCAGGGCTGGATCTGGGGAGACGGCTCAGCTGTCAGGAGTGTTTGCTACTCTTTTAGAAGACCATAATTCAGTTTCCAGCACCCACATTGGGTGGTTCACAACTGCCTGTAACTCCAGCTTCAGGGGATCCCATGCCCTCATCTGATCTTGGCAGGCATGCCTACACGCATGCGCGCACAAGCACACACACACACACACACACACACACACACACACACACACACGAAATTAAAATTTTAATTAAATAAATATAAAACAAGAAAGACCAGAGATGAGCTAGTGCCTGCACCCTGGTGTAACCGTGCACTTTTGTAAGAATGCGAGGGTGAAGACAAAATTACAGATGATTGGGCTAAACATTGAATTCTTCAGCTCAGATGCAATCTGCAAAGACTGAAAATACCAAAGAACGTATTTTGATTTATTTTTAGTTTTAGGCATTTAAGGCACTATTTCTCAGGTTGCTGGGTAGCTGACAAGATAATAGAAAGGAAACATGCGAGGTCACACAAGACAAGAAAGCTGACAAGGGACACTTGCAATACTGTTTGGAAAAGTCATAAAGCAAATGGGTTCCAGCAGTCCACAGCAAGCAGCAGCAAGTTGTGATGGGAGAGGAGACTCGGACCCCAGGTGTGTGTGGGAAACATTCATGAGTTTGTGAGCACACTAAGAAAGAGAGAGGTGTGGTTCACTCGTGTGAACACAAAACAAGGAAGTGACAGACACTTCCGGGAAGCAGACACTGGGCTCATCGGGTGGCAGCTTCAATCAATCTTAAATGTGCTCAAATAACTCGAGTAAACTACAGGGCAAGAACAGACCGAAGACAGGACACTGATGTCCTTACATGGAGAAGATCAGCAACCTGAGGATCCCCGGAAGGAGACAAAAAGCATAATAACTAAAGTTAAAATTTCACCAGACAAGTTCAGCAGCTTTCAGAGGCAAGTCAGCAACTTGAAGAAAGTTTTATTAAAATTTCCAGTAGAAAATAACAACACACACAAGTGCATGGGTGCCCACTGGACTTCAAGAAGCTTTCTAGAAAGTGAGAGAAAGGAAGAAAAGTATTTGAAAAAATCACAGTCCAGATTTTACAAATATGATTGAAGATGATGAAACCACACATCCAAATCCAGTGACTCACAACAAGGTGCTCAAAGGCCTCTACACAGAGATGCAAGGCTGTCAAACTGTGAGAGAACAAAGACAGTCTTGGGAGGTGCTGGGGAGAGCCACTGGTCATGTACAAATTATCCTCAGTAAATTCAGCAGTGATTTCTCATCAGAAACCTTGGATTTCAGGCAGTGAACAACGTACTTAAGGCATTAAAAGAAAAAAAAAAAAAAAAAAAAAAAAAAGGTCAGGGCCAACGAGCTGGCTTCTGAGAAGTAGCAGCTGTGTGAACACGGTGACGGCCAAAGCTTGGATCTTCAATGCCAGTGCAGCAGCTAGACACGGCAGCACAGGACTTGACCCCAGCATTGATGGGTGGAAACAGTAAGATCCTGGGGCTCAGTGACCCCCAGATTCCATGAGAGACCATGTCTCAGAAACTAAGATGGGGAGCAATAGAAAGATAGCTGAAATCAACCCTGGCCTTCCACACACTCATGTACAGGACACTATACCCCAACAGAAACATGCACACACATAAACACAACCACATGCAGGTAATACACAACCAATAATTCTTCCATTTTTTCAAAAATCACTTGTCAAAACATAAAGAAAAATTCAGGCATTTCCAGAAAAACAAAAACCCAGAGTTCATTGCTAGTTGAGCTAGCTGCCTTCCAGAAGATGCTCAGGAGTACCTCCAAGGATGAACAGAGAGAAAATTAGAGAATAATTCAAAACCATGCAAGGAGATAACACTGGTCATGACAGCTTGATAGGTAAACACGAGAACTAGGGTTATTGTATTTTGTGTTTGCAGCTTCTCTTTCTTTTCATTTAAGATACAAATGATGAAAAACTGTAAATTCACGCCAATAGGCACATGCCATATGAAGATGTAATTCATGCCAACAGGAAGGGAGACATGGGACCGGACCTGAGCAGAGACTTGGTGGGTTTGGTTTGATTTTTGTTTTGAGATAGGATTTCATGTGTCCTAAGTTGGTCTTGAACTTGCTATGTAGCAAAGAATGCTCTTCAACTTCCCTTCTCCACCTCCTGGGGTATTCAGGCCTGTACTACCACACTCGCTCGCCTGCTGCAGAGGGTGAAAGCCAGGCTTTCTGTGGACCAGATAAGCACTCTGCCAACAGAGCTCCCTGCCCAGGCCCCAGGAGCAGAGTTTCATATGCTGTTGAAACTAATTGTTATCACCCCAACTAAATTGTTAGAAATAGAAGATGTCAACTTGAATCACCAAAGTAACTGCTCACCTTAACCTTAAAAAAAAAAAGCTTAAAAACATACAGAGCAGGAGATAGAGAAAAAGCAAAATAGATGGCTCAGTGGTTAAGAGCTGCTCAATTCGCAGCAACCACATGATGGCTCACAACCATCTATAATGAGATCTGGTGCCCTCTTCTGGCCTATAAGCATATGTGCAGATAGAACACTGTATACATAATAAATAAATCTTAAAAAAAAAAAAAAAACATACAGAGCAGGAGATAGAGAGAGTCAAATTTTTAATGTTTAAATTTAAATTTTTTAATGAAAAAATATTCAAAATGGAGAGATCCTCTGGCTATTCTGAAAAGAGATCAAGAAATGCTTTACACTAGAAACTGGCATGGAGCTAAGACAAAACAAGGGCCCCTCTGAGCAGAACTTCATCCTGCAGACGACTTTGTTTTAAATCAAAACTATGATTCGGAGGTGCAGAGCTTGCTCAGTGGCAAAGGGTTTGCCTCGTAAGCATGAGGACCAGAATTCAGATGGCTAGAGTCCCACATAAATGCCATGTATGTCTGTCTGCAATTCCAGTCTCAGAAGGAGAAGGCAGGGGACCTCCCAAGCACACTGGTCAGCAAGACTCGCCATATCAGGAAGCTCTGGGTTTGACTGAGAATCCTGGCCTCAGTGACTGAAGTGGAAGAACAATCAAGGATGATTCCCAGCATCAGACATCAACCTTCTTTCCTGTTTACAACAAGAGTCACACTGTCCTCGGGAGATATTGAGAGCAGGAATTTCCCAAGCTTTGAGGTCATGGCAAAAGACTAAAATTTGGGGGAACTGAATCTTCAGAAAATATTCTCCAGTGAGTATACATAAAAAGAAGAGCAGAGAAAAACAGGCATTTCAAACCCTAGTTTCCTTTTGAGCACATTTGGTTGGTAGCTTCTGGAGTCAGAGTTTGACAGCCTAAGTTGGCATACTTGGCCCAGAGCCCACCACATAACAGTCATATTCTTAGTGGTTTATCGGACTTTTCTGGGCACCGCTGAAGTAGACTCTCAACTCAGGGGTTTCCGAAGCTTTCTGGGCCACCACCTGAGGGTGGCACCGTGGGCCAGGTGCCTGCAGTGGCACCAGCTTCTGAAAGATCAGCATGGCAGGTTGCACACGACAGAGGACACTGATTAGGGAGGCCTAGGGATGGCGTGGGGCCTGTGTACAATATACGGCGGGTATTTGGGTTCCCATGGCACACAGATGAGCAGAACTCTTGCACCATGTACCTCAATATTACCTAGAGAGATATATTCAAGAATTTTCTTCAAACTCACTGTACCATTAGTAAAGAACAGAAAAGAATATCCAGAGAGAAGAATTATAGGATCTTCAGTGCAAGGAATGTATGATGTAGTAGCAAGGATGGTTATTCCATTCCATTCCTTGGTGCAGAAAATCAGATATAATATCAAGGAGATCCAGACATTGTAAACACAATCAGAAACTGGGTTTCCTCATGTTTGAGAGCCATATACATCAATAGTAACCTTGGTAAAATCACATTTGGTAAAGGCATCTTGTACTGATGGGAACTTTTTCAATCATTTGGAGACTATTTGGTGTTTTAGATCAAGTCTTCCTGGCTATCCAAGGACTTCTGCCTCGATGTTTAGATGTCTTCTGAGTTCTGTTCATTTCTGTACTCAGCTTGCTACATTGCTTTTTGATGAAGGTTAGAAGGGGAGGTGATGGAGATAAACACAAAAGGCGGGGGAGGGTAAAATAACAGTTAGGATGTCTGGAAAAGTCCCAAGGAATCACCATTAACGAGCTACCTAAAATGCCTATATTATGTGTAAGTGAGTATAAATATACATATACAGAGTAAATGAAAATCTCCCATCTGGGCTAATAATGTGCCCTCCAAGAGACAAGGACCATCTAACAAAAATCCCGACACCAGGCATGAGGAGACCTCCTTTGAGTCAGGGTTCTCCAAGAGACTCCTCAAATAGTACAGGCTATTGCTGCTGCCCTTGGTTGCTTCTCAGGGGTAGAATGGAAGTCCCTGTTGATGAAGACATCATGTACTTCAGACACAGGGCCCAGAGGCCCTCATCTGGAAATGACCTGAAAGCCTCCTCCCTGAGGACTAGCTTTCATGGTATCAGAAGGTGCCATGCAAGATTGCAAAGAAGAAGAGAAATAACCAACAGTCCCATGCAGCTATAACACCTACGAACCACAGCAATGACCACATGGCACAGTAACCCTAAGGGTGCAGTGGTGGCCCAGATGCTTTGGTGGTAACCAACAGCTCTCTAATTGGACTTAGACACACTCCACAAGAAGGAAGTTATTCCTGGTACTGGAAAGCCAGCCAGTTATCCAGGGCTAGTGATGTCATGAATCTTGGAGGAGAATCTATAATCACAATTTTACTAAACCAGCATAATCTCTAACTACATTAGGAATGTTTGTTCTTATAGCCAGAGATAAATATAGTCCTCATCCTGCATCAAGGAAACTTCTCACAACAGACAGAGGCTATTACAGAAAACCACAACCAATCAAAGTGTAGTTGTGGAGCCCAGTCCCAATGGCTATATCTACAATAGAGCTCCTGCAGAAGATGGAGGAGAAAGGTTGTGAAAGCCAGGGAGTTTGCGATGAGTCTGTATCTCAGGAAAGAGCACACCAGCTGGTTATCCAATACCAAGTGGTTAACTCTGAAAGTATGCACACAAGGAACGTTATGCAGACTGAGCAGCTTATACCTATGTATTGGGAATATCTATATCTATGCCTACTTATGTAGATATGGATGTAGATGTATAAATAGGTTCATATACAACAGTAATTAATGAAAAAAGAGACCATGAATCTTAAAAGAGCAAGGAGACATATACAGAAGGGTTTGGAGGGAAGAAAGGGAAGGAGAGAATGATGTAATTATTATAATCTCAAAAAATAAAAGAAGTGATCATAAGTTTTAAATGCTAAAGGAGAATTCAATGCACATTTCCCCCTTTAATACAGAATATGGAGAATATGAATTTTATGGAGATACTTAGACCAAATCCTCATTCCATTGTTCATGACTAAATTAAGAACACACAAAATATCTCACAGTAACATCCACAATACTGTTTGATTTTAAAATGGGACAAAAGCCTAGACAAATTCATAAATCATTAGAGCACACACTTCTCTTTAAGCCATATTTAATATCCAAATAAAGACAACCATGGGATATTTCCAGTTAGCACAACACAATAACCCAGTGTACATTGGGGAACGCACTGGCCCCTTCTCAGGAAAGACATACAGAACCATGAGTGGCACTCTTTCCTCTAATGACTCATAGCATAAACATTATGATAGCAAGTTAGCCATTACTAAAGTTTGGTGGTAAAAACACAAAACTAATCAACTTCTTTCACCTCTCCAAGGCCACCTATAAAATGGATTTATAAATCCTGTGCAGGGTTGTTAGCACATCCATTCATCCAGGAATCACGGTACCAATCAGTACTATGTTGTACACACCACATATCATTCATATATGACCTAATCTTTACCCCCAGCAAGCAGACAGGCAAGGACCTGAGACTTGCCCAAGGTTTGGTATAGGACCTAGAAGTGGACAGACACTTGAGACACCTCAGTCACTTTCCCTTTGTGCCTGACACGGGCAAGGCAAAGGTGTTTGGACAACCACAGCCTTGCTCCCTCCAAAGGATACATTCATCCATTTGTAGCGATGGTTTCATCAGACAAATACCAGATTCAAAGCACACCACCATGGCAGAAAATTTAGAAGGTGAAAGACTTCCCACATAGCTGCAGACATGTGCCCATGCTTTGTCTTCAAGAATAGTTCAGCGAAATGACTCAATGGAGCATCTTATGCCCAGTATCCGTGGTAACCAGACATCCCACTGGCTTTGAGCAGAAACATAAAATCTTCAACTCAAATATAAGGGATACTCAGCGAGTGAAAAGTCTAGCTTTGTAAACTGGAGTCATTGAATATTTATAACCATTCAGATTTTCTGGCATTTTAAGTCTCATAAAAACAAAGAGCTACTCAAGAGTTTCAGGTCTCAAAAGATGCCACTGCAGGGTCTAGGATCACAAGACTCGCTTTTCTAGGAATGGAAACTACTTAATGATTGCTCTCCAGGGAGATTTACCCACAGTCTCTTAGCGAGTTCATCTCCGGCTAGCCTGTCATCTGTGCTTGCCACCAAACCTGATGAGCTGAGTTCAATCCCTGCAACCCGCATGATGGAAAGCAAGAACCAACTCCTTGCAAGTTGTCCTCTGACCTCCACACTCATGCTGTGGCATATGTGCATGTGCATACACACAATCAATCAATCAATACATAAATAAATAAATAAATGTAAATTTAAAAATTATTCTTTACCATTTTATTCCTATAAATTACAAAATACATTGTGAAATTTCCCTGTCATTTTCAATGCATAACAGAGACATAAAGAATAAAAACAAATCTGAAAAGGTATATATTTACTTTCTTACCCATGAAATATAAACTAATTCCATTCTTCAAACTTGAAATCATGTATGTGCCTAAGAGGAAAAATGAGTCCCAGGTTGCATCTGCTGAGCTGTGGGGAAGATGAACCCGATAGCTCCTTCCAGGGACAGGGTTCATGGCGCACTGAGAAGGTGAGGACAGACAGACAAGCACTTGAAACAAAAAAGCAGGAAGTCTATAGTCTCTCTCTGTCTCTCTGTCTCTCTCTGTCTCTCTCTGTCTCTCTCTGTCTCTCTCTGTCTCTCTCTGTCTCTCTCTGTCTCTGTCTCTCTCTCTCTCTCTCTCTCTCTCTCTCTCTGTCTCTCTCTCATGCATGCGCACGCCACTTACTGTGACCAAATAAATAAGTTTGGCTTTCTGAGAATTTTTGCTGGTAGCTTCTTGGTTAAAAAAAAAGAGTCATAGGACCTTCTGTACAAAACAGTCTCTTGTTCGGTTAACAAACCCACTGTGTTTGCACAGGTGAAGTTGCTTGGCAAGCTGTCTACTGCCCAGGAGAGCAGAGCCCAGAGGGGAGCATGTCCACCTGTGCTGTTCAAGAGCAGAGTGGCGGGTTCATGATAAAGGTAACACTGAGGGGCACAGGAGTGTCAGGAGGGACTCCTCACTCAGACGTGGGTGTCTCCAACTGAGTCCTGGCAATAAGGAGTCAACTGTAAAAAAGTGTGTGGGGACATCCAGGACAAGGAAGGAATATCCCACGTGAGAAGGAAGCACATGAGTGAGACCCCAGTGCAGGTGTCAAAGACAATCCCATTTAGCTGCAGCGTGGCTTCCTGTCTCCTCACACTAGAAGGACGTGGCTGTGACATTGATCCTAAAGCTAAAACCAACAGTAGCTCAGGTTCCTGCGATAGAAGAGAGGGTGAGTAAAGGGAGGGTGTGGAGGTGATAAGCGGCAGGCTCCGAGTGGCCATGTCTGGATGAGGCCACTGGGCTGTATATGCTGCACCCATTTGAAATCACCCCTGTCTGACATCACAAGTGTAGGAATGTTTCAAGGCCCCTGGGGAAAGGGAACATGTTTCAGTGGCGCCACTGATGGGTTAGTACCCTGTCCAAACACATACTGGAGCGGCAGAGCAGAACCTCTGCTGACATCTAACCTATGTGGAAAGAACGCTGGCCACAGGCTTGGGCTGGAGCCCTGTGGCCTGTTGCACCAGGCACTTTGCACATACTCATTTGTTCAAACATTTAAAGGCCTTCTATGTACCAAGAACTATGGTGGCGCCTGGGGACAGAAGGACAGGACAAGTCCTCCCCCTCAAGGGATTCAAAGTTTGAAAAAGGACATTGTAAGTTTGCTGGAGATGCACCGTCTTGTAACAAATGCAATGCTATAACAAATACAGAATGTCCAGGGTGTCCACAGAGGAGGTCTGCATCAGCGAGGGACAAAAGCCGACTTTCTGAAGAGTAGGGCACCAGAATGGAGCCCTGCAGGGCAACCAACTGGTGAAGAAGCAAGGTCAGGTCTTCTTGGCAGACAGCCTTGCAGGGGCAAAGGCAGAGAATGGTGGCTCATTCAGAGAGCAGCATCATGAACGCATAGGATGGGGATGGGAAGGGAGGGGATGTTTCCATAGTAACCAGTGGCTGGACCAAGAAGAGCCTTACGTGTTACATTAAAACACTAACATACAGTGGGAGAAGAGGAGCCCATAGTATCCATAGGCTCCTGGCCTAGGGGACTAGAGGAAGGAGTCCCATTACCATGAGAAAGAAGACTGAATGGGAAGCTGAGAGCAGCTGGGTGTGAGGAGCTGGGAGAAGAGTGGGATGTCACTGGAGGTCTTGGAACATGAAATACTATGGGCCAGGAATGGAGAGTGTGGCTTAGGTACCCGTACACAGAAAATCAAAGAAGCCATGCTGGAGGTCAGATGGTCCAAAGAGAAAGGAAGAGGCCCTGGGACAGTCAAGAACAAGTTCATGGGAGAAAATGGAGCTTCTCAAGGAACAAAAATGCTGAGATGTGGATAGAAGAATATAGAGCCCCGTGAATCAAAGATGAGGCAGGGGGATTACCTTAGTCAAAAGCCACCGAGAGAGGTCTAGAGGGGCCAGGGTGAACAAACACGGCTTTAGAAGCATTGGCTAGGAGAGGAAGATATTCCAGGGACAGATGAAGGTGTGGGGTCAAAGGTAGTCCCAGGTGGGATGCTGGGATGGACTACACACCGCAGACACCATCTGAACCCTATTGTCATGACAGGTGTGGAGTACCAGCATGGCCGGGTGTGAATGCAGCAAAGAGGCGGCTCGTGTGTCTAATTTTCAGTCCGTCTTTCCATTAGAACTTGATATTTTCTATCTGGCATCCCTCCGCTCAGACGCTCTCCAGTACCTGGTAGGCTTCACACTCATTTCCGCTTTGTGATTAGACCTAAACAGTAGCTGTTTTCAAGTGGTGGTGAGAGGGCCAGCGTTAAACAGCCAGAATCTCAGGCATTGGAGAATGAGAGCGTGGGGCGAGGGAGAAAATACAACAGAGGAAACGGGAGGGAGGAGAAGGGGAGGGCAGGGGAGGTGAGAGAGAGTAGTCATGATGAATTGGGGGGGAAGGAGAAGAGTGGGAGCAGAGAAGGATGGGAAGGAGACAGGACTGAAAAGCTGGAGAACAGACAAAGGAGCCTGGGGCACAGCTCAGTGGCGGGGCACAGCTCAGTGGCGGAACACGGAACACGAGAAAGGCTCTCAGTGCATCCTCAGCACTTCAAACAAATTTAAGGAAATAAGTTGTTTCATAGTTTGAATTAAATGAAAAAGAGGGGAAAGAGAGAGGGAGAAGACAGAAGAGATCACTTTAAACTGAGGGGAGAGGCTGGCTGAGAGGGTGGCTCAGACTACAAAGAAGGGGAGAGGGATGGAGGGAGAGAGAAGGAGGCGGGTGGGACATTAAACCAGGGAACTGTCTGAATCAGTGTTGCTGCTGTTTTTCTAAAGAAGCATCATTATGGACGGTCCACTCTAGGTCAGGCTTGTCTGCCAGACTGTGTCCAGAAGAGAGGTAGGGAGGCTGTGTTCATGGTGGCAGACGGCAGCTGTGAGAACAGAGCTACAGAAGGAGACAGCAGACCTAAGAGAGCATCTCCCCCACCCACAGAGACCCTGGAGCTTCCTGGCTGGCAGGGGCAAGCTGTCCCTTCTGGGAGCCAGAACTAGGAGGGGGTTCGCAGACACTGAGGTTGAGTGGGCTGTGAGAGAGTGAGCCTTGACAAGGAGCCACCTTTCCACAGCGGGGCAGTTACAGATTTAGAATAATCGAATACTCTGGAATGTGGGGAAAGGAAAGGACTGGGGGCTGGCGGGATGACTGGGAGGATACAAGTGTTTGCCGTGAAGCCTGACAACCCAAGTAGAGGTGGACGGAGAGAACCGACTTTGCAAAGTTGTCCTTTGACCTAAACACAATCCACATACGCCACACCCATCCACATCACACACAAACACAATAATAAATTTAAAAATTTTTAAAAAGAAAAAATGACCATGGATAAGAATAGAAGAGAAAACTGGGACCAGATTGAAAAGGGCCCATGTATCATGGAGACTTATCTTAATGTATGCAGATTTCAAATATGAGCGAATGGCAACCATCTTTACATTTTTAAAGTATCATTCTAGATAAAAGAAAAAGTTGTGGGAGATATTGGACTCTGACTAGGGATGTGCTGGAATTACTCGGAAGTACACCAATTTCCTGCTTTGAGATGCTCATGGGACCGATCTGAAGGGGTTGGGCGTGTTTGCATATGCCTGGCAGACACATCCGCCTGGCCAATTCCAGGTCAAGATAGCCATTTCCGGGTCAAGGCATCTCGCGTGACCAGGATCCGTGATGTCACGTAGCCACGCAAGCACACAGCATGGCTACGTCATCTACGTCTACCTGGACACGCCCCGCCTTATAAAAAGCCGCCATAACTGATCTAACCCTCTTCTACACACGCGTGTCTCCCCGTACGGGTACCCACTATCCCTTTCCTCTCAATAAACTCTTATTAGCGGATTCTGTAGTGTTTCGTGACGTTTCCTTGCAGGGTAACAGTGAAAATAACTAACACGATCCCTCAAGAACAAGATGCATGGTTGGCTCAAAAGTACCACCGCCCCCAAGGAAAACAGAATGTGTAAAATCAAAGTGGTCGGTGAGCACTCATTGTGCAATCCTCTCAACTTCCCTTAGGTTTGGAAGATTTTGTAATAAAGCCCTGGGGAGTTTTATCATTCTAGCTGTTGCATGGGGGGAACCAGGGAGTCGGGTTGGAGTACCCAAGCCTGACCCCAGCTGCAGGGGAAGCAGAGGTACTCTGGAGGGTTAATCAACACCACAGCATTTGGGTGAACAAAGGAGAGTGAGTGGCATGCTGTTCCTCCGCCCACGTTACAAACTTGTAAAAGAGCTTTAACTATTTAGAGGATGAGGAGGATGTTCAGGAGTGAGAACCCTGAGTTCCCGACAGGCCTTGCCTCTGACTTCAAGTCTTCGGGAGGGTCCTGGCTTTTCTGTCTTCAAACTCACTGCTTTGAAGGACCTGATGAAGGGTGAGAGGACAGGACAGCCATCACCATCCAGCGTCCTTGTGACCCCGAAGGAAAGAGACTTCAGGTCATTTCATACGCCGTCCCCCTCCCCACACCCTTCAGAACAGCCTGAACCCACCACACCTCTTCCCCTGGCTGGTTAATCATTCTGTTGTTGTTTTTATCTGTTTCAAGCAGCTCCATCCACAGCCAGCCCTGACTTAGCAGCCTTCGGTTAGAAAACAGTTTCTCTGGAAGACTCAGCCACAATAAGGCAAAATGAGCTCTGCTCAAGGACCTCAAACTACTTCTCCAGGGACAGATGTCGGGGCTGATGGCCCTCTTGAAAGGCAGCCTCGACAGTTGTCCCTCCCTCCCTCCGCCTGCATCTGCGCTGGCTGTAATTTCAACTCATTTCCTACAGCTTTGTCCTGGAGGTGGCTATCCAGTCCCTCTTTGTCCCTCTCCCTCCCTGTGGAGGACAGTTTTCCATTTCAGTAATGACATGTGTGATTCATTTCTGGATTCTGGCTCTTCCACATCTACAGCCATTTAAAATTGAACATTCAATACCAATCTCTTACTTGTCAAGGCTTGCTGCTCCCTGGGTGTCTATGAAGAACAGGACACCAGTACCTGCCTCTACTGTCCCTGTGGACACCAATACAAAGAGACCCACATGGCAGATATGTCTTTCCATATGGTGTCTGACTTCAGGAAGGGACTCTCAGCTCTGCTAAAGACAGTATGTGGAAGTTGGGTTGGTGACCACACTGCACCCTCCCCTCCCCCACAAAACCAGCACACACCTCCCACATATACACAATCTGACTGTGGCATTAATTTTTTTTTTTAAGAAGATTTGAGACCTGGACGGTTCCTACCCCTCAATTCTGGAGCTATCCCCCTCACCTGGTCCATAAGCACTAGCTATGAAATCAAACAAGTCTAGTTCAGATCCCAGTTCATTCTCTGAGCCTCAGTTTCCCCTACCTTTGAAAAAGAGTGCCCATTTGGGGAATTATTTCAGGCAGTAAGTTAGGCTGTGTGTCAATCCCTTAGCCTCCAGTTCCATGACTAGTCTTTGGGATGCTCAGTACCCAGTACCCAGGTGTGGAAAATGCCACCCCCACCCATCCCTGCACATGATTAATATGCTTTGTATACTGACTGGAAGCTGAACACCATGGGCTGTATTTTGTCTTCCTCGGTGGAAAACACATTTGTTTTTGTTTTATTTATTTAGGATAAAACTCCAGTGACTTTGGCTGCTTCTCCTTTGGAGACAGAACATAAGAAACAAAGATACGGGCATCGCCTCCAGTACGACCTTTGGAGCAGAGGTCACGGACCATGCTCTGTGTGCAAATGCAGGCTGTCCCTGTGCCTGCTGAGAGGTGGCTTTTGTTTTAGCTTTTTGCTTAAATCTTTAGTTCTCCCAAACTCCGCCTGTCTGCATCCTGTGTGCTGTGGAGCTGGCCCCTGCTGCTGTGAGAGGACACTGTTACTCAGGGCACCAGGTGGCTGAGTGGAGGAAGGGACAGGGGGAACAGAACATGGGTGAGGAAGAGAGCTTCAGAGAGCAGAAGATGAGGATGAAAGGTATTAGGACTTCCCTGTGCCAAGACCTTCTCATGACCTCTCTTTCCCAACAGTCCCTGTCCACAGCTCTCATTACAGAATGGCAAACAGAGAGTCTAGTTTATCCCCAGTTCTCACCGGTTAGAGGCAGTGCTGAGAGTTGAACTTGCCACTGACTGCAGGGATCTCTGGGGCAGTGATGTCTTGTTTCTCTACAAGACAAGCTCTTGGACGCGTGGAGGCTGCGGCTGCGGCTGCGGCTGCTCAGCTCCGGCCGTTGCTGCTCTCTGCACCTGTATCTCATAGAAACCGAAGGGCGCTAAAAGGGCAGCAGGTGGGGTGCCCTCAGCCTGCTCGCCTCTGTCAGGCCGGAAGCAGCAACGGGAGGGCCCTGCCTCGAAAGTAAGTCTGAAGAGAATGCCAAAAGGGCAGGCATCTTCCTCTCTCCATCTTACCTTCCTAGTCTGAGAATATCTGTTCTCTGTGCAAACTTGGAGCTGGCGCTGTGGGGAGAACAGTCTTGGGCCTAGACTTGATGATGGGTTCTGCAGTGGAGTCTGGGTCTCCAATCCCCAGGATGTCCGAGGTGCTCAACTGAGGCTAGACTGCCTATGTCTAGGGCAGGTTTCCACTAGGCCTAGGGGACAGAGGAACTGTGAGGTCCTGGGTGGTGAGGACTGAAGGGGGCATTCCAGAAGCAGGGTGCTCCTTTGCTTTGGCAGAGGGGGAATCTCTCTGTCCACCCCCACCCCACCCCCCACACTGCCAGTACAACCTAGAAGAGAACTGGGAATGTAATAATCAACAGGCATCAAGGTACAGGCCGGCCTCCCTGTTCCTGTGCTAGGTGAGGGCTTAGAGGGGAAGGCGCCTCACATCCTCATGCCTGGATGGGCCCCCAGCTCTGGCTCCGAGAGGCCAGCAGGGTTCCTAACATTGACCGGCCCAACCTGATGCTTAGGGTGGCTTTGAGATAGACTGGGGCTGGCTGAAGTGAGCTTCTGCTCTAAGGAGAGGACTCTAGTTGGGGGGGGACAGGGTGGAGATGAGCTACTCTGAGGAGCTGTGGGCCTGTGTGGACCCTTCCTAGGGAATAGGACCAGGGTTGGCACTTAATGGATAAGGCTTGCATGGCCACCCCACCATGTCCTTTGGTCACAGGAGAATCTGCTTACTGGGAATTGCTTACTTGGCCAAGAGACTGGCTGTGGGCTGGGACTGAAGCTCTATACTCCCAGTCCGTGCATCACTGAGTGGTGCATGGCTTGGAACCATTCCCCACCCACCCTCCTCTTCAGAGCTGTTGTTTCCATTTTCCTTTCTTTCCCCTTGTTGCTCCGTTTGGTTTCTGCATCTCTGCAATGGTTGGTAGGGGGGTGTCAGATCCAAGTATTATTCTACCTGCCTTGACATTCTTTGGTGCTGCTCTATACAGAAGGTTCTAGGAGCAGCTAGAATGTTTCAGAAAACCTAAGGGAGCCCTGGAGCCTGGTGTTGTGGAGGGATTGGGGTAGATGTCCTCTCACAGGCTCCTCTCTGCAGCAGGTCATGGCACAATGGTGGCAGATCCTCTTGGGATTGTGGACAGTCATGCCCACCTCGGCAGGCGACAAGCTGGTCAACATCTGCATGAATGACAAGCACCACAAGCGAGAACCTGGCCCAGAAGACAAGCTCTTCTTGGAGGTACAGGGACCAGAACTGGCCCAGGGGCTGAGGTGGCTTCTTAGACCTATTAGAGAAGGAATACAGGCAGGGTGGTCTCTGTACCCCATCAGCCCTGATCATTTACTTCCTTGGTTTGCGGTTCTTCATCCAGGATTTTGCTCCTGGGCTGCTCTGGCCACTTGGGAAACAGGCCATGTGGTGATCCCAGAGGCTCTGCTGGCTAACCATGGGTCAGTGCGAGCCTTCCGGCCAACATGTACTGGCTCAACACAGCACTTCATTTGTTTACTTGGCAGTCTCCTAATGGCAATTACGGGGGGGGGGGCGTGGGGGGTACATCCCAACTCTAAGTTCCTCCCTACCCTTCGTCATAACCCAGGTGCCTGAATCTCCCGGGGACTTCTTTCTGTTTGCTCTCCTGGATGTGTTGCCTCCCTGGAGCTGACATCAGGAAGCTGTGTTCTGTGGCAGGAAGAAAAGGGGAGGGGGGTCAGTGGGCAGGTGCCTCCTGTTCTTCCGGTGCATGGTGACGGATCCCAGGGTCCCTCCTCTACAGAGGTGCTCATGGTGTCTGTCCCCTCTCCTGACACCCTTCTGCCCAGGACCCTCAACCTCAGCCTCTTATCCTCTGCCTGCTGCTTTTCCCTCCCCCTCAGTGCATGCCCTGGCGGGCCAGTGCCTGCTGCACACTCGCCACAAGCTGGGAAGCCCACCTGGAGGAGTCCTCGTTCTTTAACTTCAGCATGACGCACTGTGGACTGCTGACCCCAGCCTGTCACAAGCACTTCATCCAGGCCATCTGCCTTCACGAGTGTTCCCCCAACCTGGGGCCTTGGATCCAGCCGGTGAGGAGACACCTGGCAGACCCATTCACCGCCCTTCCTCTAATCCTAGGCTGGCATCTACAGGAGTCGAGTGGGAACAGGAGATGCTGTCCCTCTAGAGATAAGAGCAGAGCCAGAGGCCTGGGAAAGGGACGAAGAGGAAGCTGCCTCTGTCCCTGAAGGATAGCACATCTGATGTGGCCAGTAGGATGAGGCTGGGTGGAATGAGATGCATCTGAGTGTGGATTCCATCTCCTCTGCTTACAAACTGTATAGCCTGGAGCAAATAGCCACTCAACGTCATGCTTCTCACTTATCCAATAATAATAACAACTAATAAATAATAATAATAATAATAATAATCATAATAATAAGTACCTAGGGCTAGGAGATGGCTCAGTCAGTAAAGCACTTGCCACACAAACATGAGAACCCGAGTTCAATCCTCAGAACCCATATAAAAAAGCCAGGTGTGGAGGTGAGCTGTTGTAATCTCAGCATACCGAGGCAGAGACAGGTGGGTCCCTGGGGCTTGCCAGCCAGCCAGCCTAGGCTGCTTGGTGAGTTCCGGGCCAGAGAGAGGCTCTGCCTCTAAACCAACATGGATAGCGCCTGCAGAGCAACACTTGAGGCCGTCCTCTGACCTCCACTCAGGCACACACACATTCCCTTGCACTTACAGAATGTGCACACGTGCACGCACAGAGAAGTACTTAAGTACTTTATACAGGGTTAGATGTCTCCCTCTCTCTCTTCCTGCACCCAGGCGGTCCCGGACAGGCAGGAAGAGCGGGTGTGGGGTGTGCCGCTGTGCCGGGAGGATTGTGAGGGATGGTGGAAGGACTGCCACTCGTCTTACACGTGCAAATCCAACTGGCGCAGTGGCTGGGACTGGAGTCAAGGTGAGTGGACCCGTCAGCTGGGTGAGGATGCAAACCCCCTTCTCCCCCCCTATGATGGGGGGACATGGAAGGGACTGGACAATGGGAAGGTCGGAGACCATCCTCAACCCCCACAGGGAAGAACCGCTGCCCAGTCCAGGCGCCCTGCCGCCCTTTCCCACATTACTTCCCCACCCCTGCTGATCTCTGTGAGAAGATTTGGAGCAACACATTCAAGGCCAGTCCTGAGCGCAGGAATAGTGGACGGTGTCTGCAGAAGTGGTTTGAGCCCACCCAGGGCAACCCCAACGTGGAAGTGGCCCTCCGCTTCGCCAGCTCTGCCTCAGCCCAGGAGCTTTCTTACACCCTCTCAGCCTTCTCTCTGTACCTGCTGCTCCGTTCCTGAGGGTCCCATCCCCTACCCACATCCTTGATCCTTCTGGGCCATGGCTATCTCCTTCCTCAGGCTATTCAGGTTAAGAGCAGGCCTGAACTTCGCATGCTACCCGGGGTCCCCTCCACTGTCTGGCTCTGCTTCCACTGGCCTGGATGGCAGCCGGTACCCAGCAGTCTAAGGTGACTTGTTTCTCCTGCCTTTAGGAATGAGCACTACTATAGGATTCCAGGCACTTCTTATGTCTACATGCATCTTTTTTTGTGACAGAGACAATGTTGACAACCAAGTAACTGTCCTATCACGGTACCCTCAATAAAATGACAGGGAAACTCTCCTCTTCGTGTGGTACTGTGTTCTAGTCCCATGGGTACCAACCCAAGATGAATAAAGAGGGAGCTGATTTGTCCTCATTGAGATTTTAATTTCCTTGATTACTAATGGGGGTGAGAATTTTTAATATTAATTGGCCATTTGGAATGTTTCTCTCTCACTGTGTGTGTGTGTGTGTGTGTGTGTGTGTGTGTGTGTGTGTGTCCATGTCTATGTCCATCCCTTCCCTCCATCCCTCCCCTTCCCTTTCTTGAAAAAGACTCTCCTGTATCCCAGGTTAGCCTGGAACTAGATGGCCTTCAACTTCTGACCCTGCCTCCACCTTCCTATAGCTGGGATTATACACTTACGCCACCGTCCCTGGTTTCATGCTGTGCCAGGAGCTACCAGGGTTCCTACACGCCAGGCAAGCACCCTTCCACCCGAGCCACACCCCAGCCCCTCTTCCTCTTCCCCACTGTCTCAGCATTGTAGTCTTGAACTTGGGACCCTTGAGCGCTAAGCTGACTTTCCCGCTTTCTGATACTGTCTTCTCCCCCAGTTGAGGACTGAACCGAGGGCCTTACACTTGCTAGGCACACGCTCTACCACTGAGCTATCCCCAACCCCGAGGCCTTTCCGCTTGCTCTGTAACACCTGAGAATTCTTTTTGTCTTCATGTAAGACTGCTTTGAATTTTCCCCCCTATGGAGACGAGTGAGAAATTGGATCAGACGATTTAATTTACAGAAAAGAAGGAGATGAGGAAAGCCAGGGGCCCGTTTACTAGATCATGGAAGGAGTAATATCCAACAGACTGAGACAGAAGCACAGATTTAAACTGTGGGAGGGCCACTGGCTTCAGTCTTTGCTGTGAGCAGGCTCACAGCACCATCTGCACACCAGGAATCGCCCAGAGCCAGAAGCTGACCCAGCACTAGATGGCGACTTCCCTGTCACACGTTGTGTGACAAAGGGACAGAGGAGGTGATTTTCTCAAGGATGCTGATTCTTGCCTGACACAAACTCTGCTCATCAACAGACTCAGCCGGCATTCTTCCTGCGCTCGCTTATTCATGAAACAAATGTGTCCCCAGGAGAACGCTAGAATCGCAAAACCAAGTGTGGAGCTCAGAGTCTGGAGGAGGGGACAGCTGGCAGCAACAATGGGGACAAACTTGTATATAAGATGTCTAGAAGAAAGGAGCCAGCCAGACAATCACTGAGAGCGCCTCACCGAAGCAAGGCTTGAATTCCAGCAGAGAACAGAAAGAGAATGTTCTCAAACCCCGCTGAGGCTCCAAGGCAGAGGCCACAAGGAACAGAGCTGCCATGGCTTATAAATGAATCAGTACACACACCTTCAAAATGACATACAGGGAGCCGGGCGTGGTGGCATGTGCCAAGGAGTCTGGGGCAGGAGAATTGCTGCAAGTTTGATTTAGCCAATATATGATACAGGAACACCCCCACCCCATCTTTCTCTTCAGAATGGAGGACCATGGGTAATGGAATCTGAGGGTGTTTTGCTCATACAGTCAAGAGCTTAATGATTTTTAAAGTGTTTTTAGTTAAAAGTGTAAAACTCGCCAACGTAGAGTTAAAACTGAGGTGAAGAAAATGGGGCTCACCCTGTTAAATAGTCAGAATCCATCGGCCTTCTCTGCAGGAGGGGCTCTTTCATTTGAGTCTCATGGAAGCCTTGATGTGTGGCCCTTGTGTCTGTTTTTCTGATTAGTGTGTTTGAAACCAGCCAGGTCTAACTCCCAGCTCCAGCAGACCCCAAAGTTCCATCTGATTCCACAACTTTAGCCTATACTATCAACCCCCATCTCCAGCTGACCCCCCCCCCACCTGCCCCCCACCATCTCCAGCTGGCCCCAGGCTCCAGATCTACACTGGCCAGCCTGGCCCACAGTGGCATGAAGTGGAACTGAAGTCCATAAGGGGACACAGGTAGAGGTGCAGCTGGGTGAAACTGGGAAAGATCATGGTGGCAAGGGAGACAGATTCCTGCCCCCTTTGCTTTTGGGACAAGTGGCAAGTTTCATAAAAAGAGAAGCGAATTGTTGAGTTTCAAATTATTTTGACCAGAGCTAACCCATATGGGCCCAAATGACTTCTGACACACAGCTCAGAGCCCCAGTCACCCCACCTTCTACTCCAGGAGTATGACTGAGAAACACCCACTCACAACCATTTATCTACACGAAGTTAATTTTTAAACTGGTTTTTCTACTCTGCTATACGTCCAGACTACCTTTTTACACTCTGTGCTGATGGTTTCTTGAATTCATCTTCCAATCTTTTTTATTTCGGCAATCCATTTTTAATTATTTCCAAGAGATGCTTTCCATTCCCTTGTTTTTCACAGCCTGCTGTTTTGGGTTTTGTGGGTTTAATATCTTCTCAAGTCTCACTGAAGATCTAATTAAAAATTTTTTCAAACGCTTGTCTCTAGTCTCTAAAAGATGCACTTCCCCCCAAGGTCGCTCTGTTCTGTTCTCTGATGTTTTCCGTGCACAGCTGGTTTGCCAAGTCTGGTGACTTTGGCTATCTGTCTACATTTACGAGTGAGGCTGGATTAACTTTGTATAGCTGGGTTGGTTTCCTACACGGCTGTTTGTTTATATGCTGCTGGGAAAATCTAGATGTGGGGTGGGGCTGTCCACTGGAAGACTCAGCTTTAGAGCGTGGAGAGGAACAAGGACCACTCCGATGAGTCCCAGCAAAGGCTGTTTGTTCAGGGCACACTATCTGCAGCTATTATGGCTTGCATTTTGGCAGATAACCAAAGACAGGGAAGAAGGCTTTGGGTCTTCCCTGAAATGTGTGCCATTGGCAGAGGACGCTGAACATGAGGTACTTAGAGTCCATATGACTGGGTAGAATAATATTTGGGTTTTATCACTTGGTCCTAATTGGAATCATGGATTTAAAAACTAGGATAGGGGCTAGAGAAATGACCCAATGATCATGCGCACTCACCACATAATCATGGGGACCAGAATTCATGCCCCATCACCCACATAACAAGCCAGACACTCTACAAACATCTTTAATCCTCGCTCAGAGGGACCCCAAACAGTTTTTTTCTGGCCTCCATATATTCTCACATGTATACATGCCCACATACATGTGCTCATACACTCATCCCCACCCACACAAATAATTAAAAAATAGGGCAGTTTACAGTTCTTTGTCCAGTTCTTGCTACGTGTGGGACAGGAATGAAGATCTTCTGAAGAAACCCTCGTGTCCATCCCTTTGTCATTCAGACTACTGAAACTGGTCCCCAACAAGGTAGAATTCCCCTAGAAATAGCATGCTGGGAGGAGAAGAAACAGGCCGGAGTCTGGTGCCAGACAGAGGAGGAACTTGTCTCCTGGAAAGAGAGGTCCCGCAGTTCTGACAACTTAGCAGACCACCTTGTAGGGAAGATCAGAGCAGAGACAAGTATGTGTGGGGCGACTCCTTGACCATGACTTCGTGGTATGCATACCTCCGGCTCTCTGTGTAAACCTAAACCTCGTGTCAGGACTCCCATGGTAGACTTGGTCGAGAGGTGTGACTGGACCTCTCTGCTCTTCCCATACAGGCCCACTGAGTGCATCTTCTCCCTCTGCTCCTCCCATACAGGCACACTGAGTGCATCTTCTCCCTCTGCTCTTCTCATACA